>JAESIX010000048.1:0-247671 GCA_016802215.1 Brachionus paranguensis | reverse complement strand
TTCAATTTGGTCAATAATTAAGCTACCGTAATGATTAGGTACTCAAATTCAAGATCTCAAAGAGCTCTACAAGATGCTTTTGACCGGAGTTGAAAATACTCAACGGTCACTGAATTATTCAAGATTGAAACAGTGAAAAAAACGCATTTTTCGGCTTTTTTCAAAACGATCTGGTGACCTGGAATTTTTGAGGACCCGGTCACCCGAGGACTTTTTGGATAGTTCATTAATTAAGCTTGACTTTGGCTTTTACAGATCGAAAAAAGCTTCAAAATTCGCAAAGTTATGCGACTTGAAAACAAGTTAATTTTGACCAAATTCAAAAACTTTACGTTCTTGCAATTTGGTCAATAATTAAGCTACCGTAATGATAAGGTACTCAAATTCAAGATCTCAAAGAGCTCTACAAGATGCTTTTGACCGGAGTTGAAAATACTCAACGGTCACTGAATTATTCAAGATTGAAACAGTGAAAAAAACGCATTTTTCGGCTTTTTTCAAAACGATCTGGTGACCTGGAATTTTTGAGGACCCGGTCACCCGAGGACTTTTTGGATAGTTCATTAATTAAGCTTGACTTTGGCTTTTACAGATCGAAAAAAGCTTCAAAATTCGCAAAGTTATGCGACTTGAAAACAAGTTAATTTTGACCAAATTCAAAAACTTTACGTTCTTGCAATTTGGTCAATAATTAAGCTACCGTAATGATAAGGTACTCAAATTCAAGATCTCAAAGAGCTCTACAAGATGCTTTTGACCGGAGTTGAAAATACTCAACGGTCACTGAATTATTCAAGTTTGAAAAGGTGAAAAAAAACGCATTTTTCGGCTTTTTTCAAAACGATCTGGTGACCTGGAATTTTTGAGGACCCGGTCACCCGAGGACTTTTTGGATAGTTCATTAATTAAGCTTGACTTTGGCTTTTACAGATCGAAAAAAGCTTCAAAATTCGCAAAGTTATGCGACTTGAAAACAAGTTAATTTTGACCAAATTCAAAAACTTTACGTTCTTGCAATTTGGTCAATAATTAAGCTACCGTAATGATAAGGTACTCAAATTCAAGATCTCAAAGAGCTCTACAAGATGCTTTTGACCGGAGTTGAAAATACTCAACGGTCACTGAATTATTCAAGATTGAAACAGTGAAAAAAACGCATTTTTCGGCTTTTTTCAAAACGATCTGGTGACCTGGAATTTTTGAGGACCCGGTCACCCGAGGACTTTTTGGATAGTTCATTAATTAAGCTTGACTTTGGCTTTTACAGATCGAAAAAAGCTTCAAAATTCGCAAAGTTATGCGACTTGAAAACAAGTTAATTTTGACCAAATTCAAAAACTTTACGTTCTTGCAATTTGGTCAATAATTAAGCTACCGTAATGATAAGGTACTCAAATTCAAGATCTCAAAGAGCTCTACAAGATGCTTTTGACCGGAGTTGAAAATACTCAACGGTCACTGAATTATTCAAGATTGAAACAGTGAAAAAAACGCATTTTTCGGCTTTTTTCAAAACGATCTGGTGACCTGGAATTTTTGAGGACCCGGTCACCCGAGGACTTTTTGGATAGTTCATTAATTAAGCTTGACTTTGGCTTTTACAGATCGAAAAAAGCTTCAAAATTCGCAAAGTTATGCGACTTGAAAACAAGTTAATTTTGACCAAATTCAAAAACTTTACGTTCTTGCAATTTGGTCAATAATTAAGCTACCGTAATGATAAGGTACTCAAATTCAAGATCTCAAAGAGCTCTACAAGATGCTTTTGACCGGAGTTGAAAATACTCAACGGTCACTGAATTATTCAAGATTGAAACAGTGAAAAAAACGCATTTTTCGGCTTTTTTCAAAACGATCTGGTGACCTGGAATTTTTGAGGACCCGGTCACCCGAGGACTTTTTGGATAGTTCATTAATTAAGCTTGACTTTGGCTTTTACAGATCGAAAAAAGCTTCAAAATTCGCAAAGTTATGCGACTTGAAAACAAGTTAATTTTGACCAAATTCAAAAACTTTACGTTCTTGCAATTTGGTCAATAATTAAGCTACCGTAATGATAAGGTACTCAAATTCAAGATCTCAAAGAGCTCTACAAGATGCTTTTGACCGGAGTTGAAAATACTCAACGGTCACTGAATTATTCAAGTTTGAAAAAGTGAAAAAACGCATTTTTCGGCTTTTTTCAAAACGATCTGGTGACCTGGAATTTTTGAGGACCCGGTCACCCGAGGACTTTTTGGATAGTTCATTAATTAAGCTTGACTTTGGCTTTTACAGATCGAAAAAAGCTTCAAAATTCGCAAAGTTATGCGACTTGAAAACAAGTTAATTTTGACCAAATTCAAAAACTTTACGTTCTTGCAATTTGGTCAATAATTAAGCTACCGTAATGATAAGGTACTCAAATTCAAGATCTCAAAGAGCTCTACAAGATGCTTTTGACCGGAGTTGAAAATACTCAACGGTCACTGAATTATTCAAGTTTGAAAAAGTGAAAAAAACGCATTTTTCGGCTTTTTTCAAAACGATCTGGTGACCTGGAATTTTTGAGGACCCGGTCACCCGAGGACTTTTTGGATAGTTCATTAATTAAGCTTGACTTTGGCTTTTACAGATCGAAAAAAGCTTCAAAATTCGCAAAGTTATGCGACTTGAAAACAAGTTAATTTTGACCAAATTCAAAAACTTTACGTTCTTGCAATTTGGTCAATAATTAAGCTACCGTAATGATAAGGTACTCAAATTCAAGATCTCAAAGAGCTCTACAAGATGCTTTTGACCGGAGTTGAAAATACTCAACGGTCACTGAATTATTCAAGATTGAAACAGTGAAATAAAACGCATTTTTCGGCTTTTTTTCAAAACGATCTGGTGACCTGGAATTTTTGAGGACCCGGTCACCCGAGGACTTTTTGGATAGTTCATTAATTAAGCTTGACTTTGGCTTTTACAGATCGAAAAAAGCTTCAAAATTCGCAAAGTTATGCGACTTGAAAACAAGTTAATTTTGACCAAATTCAAAAACTTTACGTTCTTGCAATTTGGTCAATAATTAAGCTACCGTAATGATAAGGTACTCAAATTCAAGATCTCAAAGAGCTCTACAAGATGCTTTTGACCGGAGTTGAAAATACTCAACGGTCACTGAATTATTCAAGATTGAAACAGTGAAAAAAACGCATTTTTCGGATTTTTTCAAAACGATCTGGTGACCTGGAATTTTTGAGGACCCGGTCACCCGAGGACTTTTTGGATAGTTCATTAATTAAGCTTGACTTTGGCTTTTACAGATCGAAAAAAGCTTCAAAATTCGCAAAGTTATGCGACTTGAAAACAAGTTAATTTTGACCAAATTCAAAAACTTTACGTTCTTGCAATTTGGTCAATAATTAAGCTACCGTAATGATAAGGTACTCAAATTCAAGATCTCAAAGAGCTCTACAAGATGCTTTTGACCGGAGTTGAAAATACTCAACGGTCACTGAATTATTCAAGATTGAAACAGTGAAAAAAACGCATTTTTTCGGCTTTTTTCAAAACGATCTGGTGACCTGGAATTTTTGAGGACCCGGTCACCCGAGGACTTTTTGGATAGTTCATTAATTAAGCTTGACTTTGGCTTTTACAGATCGAAAAAAGCTTCAAAATTCGCAAAGTTATGCGACTTGAAAACAAGTTAATTTTGACCAAATTCAAAAACTTTACGTTCTTGCAATTTGGTCAATAATTAAGCTACCGTAATGATAAGGTACTCAAATTCAAGATCTCAAAGAGCTCTACAAGATGCTTTTGACCGAGTTGAAAATACTCAACGGTCACTGAATTATTCAAGATTGAAACAGTGAAAAAAACGCATTTTTCGGCTTTTTTCAAAACGATCTGGTGACCTGGAATTTTGAGGACCCGGTCACCCGAGGACTTTTTGGATAGTTCATTAATTAAGCTTGACTTTGGCTTTTACAGATCGAAAAAAGCTTCAAAATTCGCAAAGTTATGCGACTTGAAAACAAGTTAATTTTGACCAAATTCAAAAACTTTACGTTCTTGCAATTTGGTCAATAATTAAGCTACCGTAATGATAAGGTACTCAAATTCAAGATCTCAAAGAGCTCTACAAGATGCTTTTGACCGGAGTTGAAAATACTCAACGGTCACTGAATTATTCAAGATTGAAACAGTGAAAAAAACGCATTTTTCGGCTTTTTTCAAAACGATCTGGTGACCTGGAATTTTTGAGGACCCGGTCACCCGAGGACTTTTTGGATAGTTCATTAATTAAGCTTGACTTTGGCTTTTACAGATCGAAAAAAGCTTCAAAATTCGCAAAGTTATGCGACTTGAAAACAAGTTAATTTTGACCAAATTCAAAAACTTTACGTTCTTGCAATTTGGTCAATAATTAAGCTACCGTAATGATAAGGTACTCAAATTCAAGATCTCAAAGAGCTCTACAAGATGCTTTTGACCGGAGTTGAAAATACTCAACGGTCACTGAATTATTCAAGATTGAAACAGTGAAAAAAAACGCATTTTTCGGCTTTTTTCAAAACGATCTGGTGACCTGGAATTTTTGAGGACCCGGTCACCCGAGGACTTTTTGGATAGTTCATTAATTAAGCTTGACTTTGGCTTTTACAGATCGAAAAAGCTTCAAAATTCGCAAAGTTATGCGACTTGAAAACAAGTTAATTTTGACCAAATTCAAAAACTTTACGTTCTTGCAATTTGGTCAATAATTAAGCTACCGTAATGATAAGGTACTCAAATTCAAGATCTCAAAGAGCTCTACAAGATGCTTTTGACCGGAGTTGAAAATACTCAACGGTCACTGAATTATTCAAGTTTGAAACAGTGTAAAAAAACGCATTTTTCGGCTTTTTTCAAAACGATCTGGTGACCTGGAATTTTTGAGGACCCGGTCACCCGAGGACTTTTTGGATAGTTCATTAATTAAGCTTGACTTTGGCTTTTACAGATCGAAAAAAGCTTCAAAATTCGCAAAGTTATGCGACTTGAAAACAAGTTAATTTTGACCAAATTCAAAAACTTTACGTTCTTGCAATTTGGTCAATAATTAAGCTACCGTAATGATAAGGTACTCAAATTCAAGATCTCAAAGAGCTCTACAAGATGCTTTTGACCGGAGTTGAAAATACTCAACGGTCACTGAATTATTCAAGTTTGAAAAAGTGAAAAAAACGCATTTTTCGGCTTTTTTCAAAACGATCTGGTGACCTGGAATTTTTGAGGACCCGGTCACCCGAGGACTTTTTGGATAGTTCATTAATTAAGCTTGACTTTGGCTTTTACAGATCGAAAAAAGCTTCAAAATTCGCAAAGTTATGCGACTTGAAAACAAGTTAATTTTGACCAAATTCAAAAACTTTACGTTCTTGCAATTTGGTCAATAATTAAGCTACCGTAATGATAAGGTACTCAAATTCAAGATCTCAAAGAGCTCTACAAGATGCTTTTGACCGGAGTTGAAAATACTCAACGGTCACTGAATTATTCAAGTTTGAAAAAGTGAAAAAAACGCATTTTTCGGCTTTTTTCAAAACGATCTGGTGACCTGGAATTTTTGAGGACCCGGTCACCCGAGGACTTTTTGGATAGTTCATTAATTAAGCTTGACTTTGGCTTTTACAGATCGAAAAAAGCTTCAAAATTCGCAAAGTTATGCGACTTGAAAACAAGTTAATTTTGACCAAATTCAAAAACTTTACGTTCTTGCAATTTGGTCAATAATTAAGCTACCGTAATGATAAGGTACTCAAATTCAAGATCTCAAAGAGCTCTACAAGATGCTTTTGACCGGAGTTGAAAATACTCAACGGTCACTGAATTATTCAAGATTGAAACAGTGAAAAAAACGCATTTTTCGGCTTTTTTCAAAACGATCTGGTGACCTGGAATTTTTGAGGACCCGGTCACCCGAGGACTTTTTGGATAGTTCATTAATTAAGCTTGACTTTGGCTTTTACAGATCGAAAAAAGCTTCAAAATTCGCAAAGTTATGCGACTTGAAAACAAGTTAATTTTGACCAAATTCAAAAACTTTACGTTCTTGCAATTTGGTCAATAATTAAGCTACCGTAATGATAAGGTACTCAAATTCAAGATCTCAAAGAGCTCTACAAGATGCTTTTGACCGGAGTTGAAAATACTCAACGGTCACTGAATTATTCAAGATTGAAACAGTGAAAAAAAACGCATTTTTCGGCTTTTTTCAAAACGATCTGGTGACCTGGAATTTTTGAGGACCCGGTCACCCGAGGACTTTTTGGATATTTCATTAATTAAGCTTGACTTTGGCTTTTACAGATCGAAAAAAGCTTCAAAATTCGCAAAGTTATGCGACTTGAAAACAAGTTAATTTTGACCAAATTCAAAAACTTTACGTTCTTGCAATTTGGTCAATAATTAAGCTACCGTAATGATAAGGTACTCAAATTCAAGATCTCAAAGAGCTCTACAAGATGCTTTTGACCGGAGTTGAAAATACTCAACGGTCACTGAATTATTCAAGTTTGAAAAAGTGAAAAAAAACGCATTTTTAGGCTTTTTTTCAAAACGATCTGGTGACCTGGAATTTTTGAGGACCCGGTCACCCGAGGACTTTTTGGATAGTTCATTAATTAAGCTTGACTTTGGCTTTTACAGATCGAAAAAAGCTTCAAAATTCGCAAAGTTATGCGACTTGAAAACAAGTTAATTTTGACCAAATTCAAAAACTTTACGTTCTTGCAATTTGGTCAATAATTAAGCTACCGTAATGATAAGGTACTCAAATTCAAGATCTCAAAGAGCTCTACAAGATGCTTTTGACCGGAGTTGAAAAATACTCAACGGTCACTGAATTATTCAAAGTTTGAAAAAGTGAAAAAAACGCATTTTTCGGCTTTTTTCAAAACGATCTGGTGACCTGGAATTTTTTGAGGACCCGGTCACCCGAGGACTTTTTGGATAGTTCATTAATTAAGCTTGACTTTGGCTTTTACAGATCGAAAAAAGCTTCAAAATTCGCAAAGTTATGCGACTTGAAAACAAGTTAATTTTGACCAAATTCAAAAACTTTACGTTCTTGCAATTTGGTCAATAATTAAGCTACCGTAATGATAAGGTACTCAATTCAAGATCTCAAAGAGCTCTACAAGATGCTTTTGACCGGAGTTGAAAATACTCAACGGTCACTGAATTATTCAAGTTTGAAAAAGTGAAAAAAAACGCATTTTTCGGCTTTTTTCAAAACGATCTGGTGACCTGGAATTTTTGAGGACCCGGTCACCCGAGGACTTTTTGGATAGTTCATTAATTAAGCTTGACTTTGGCTTTTACAGATCGAAAAAAGCTTCAAAATTCGCAAAGTTATGCGACTTGAAAACAAGTTAATTTTGACCAAATTCAAAAACTTTACGTTCTTGCAATTTGGTCAATAATTAAGCTACCGTAATGATAAGGTACTCAAATTCAAGATCTCAAAGAGCTCTACAAGATGCTTTTGACCGGAGTTGAAAATACTCAACGGTCACTGAATTATTCAAGTTTGAAAAAGTGAAAAAAACGCATTTTTCGGCTTTTTTCAAAACGATCTGGTGACCTGGAATTTTTGAGGACCCGGTCACCCGAGGACTTTTTGGATAGTTCATTAATTAAGCTTGACTTTGGCTTTTACAGATCGAAAAAAGCTTCAAAATTCGCAAAGTTATGCGACTTGAAAACAAGTTAATTTTGACCAAATTCAAAAACTTTACGTTCTTGCAATTTGGTCAATAATTAAGCTACCGTAATGATAAGGTACTCAAATTCAAGATCTCAAAGAGCTCTACAAGATGCTTTTGACCGGAGTTGAAAATACTCAACGGTCACTGAATTATTCAAGATTGAAACAGTGAAAAAAACGCATTTTTCGGCTTTTTTTCAAAACGATCTGGTGACCTGGAATTTTTGAGGACCCGGTCACCCGAGGACTTTTTGGATAGTTCATTAATTAAGCTTGACTTTGGCTTTTACAGATCGAAAAAAGCTTCAAAATTCGCAAAGTTATGCGACTTGAAAACAAGTTAATTTTGACCAAATTCAAAAACTTTACGTTCTTGCAATTTGGTCAATAATTAAGCTACCGTAATGATAAGGTACTCAAATTCAAGATCTCAAAGAGCTCTACAAGATGCTTTTGACCGGAGTTGAAAATACTCAACGGTCACTGAATTATTCAAGTTTGAAAAAGTGAAAAAAACGCATTTTTCGGCTTTTTTCAAAACGATCTGGTGACCTGGAATTTTTGAGGACCCGGTCACCCGAGGACTTTTTGGATAGTTCATTAATTAAGCTTGACTTTGGCTTTTACAGATCGACAAACTTCAAAATTCGCAAAGTTATGCGACTTGAAAACAAGTTAATTTTGACCAAATTCAAAAACTTTACGTTCTTGCAATTTGGTCAATAATTAAGCTACCGTAATGATAAGGTACTCAAATTCAAGATCTCAAAGAGCTCTACAAGATGCTTTTGACCGGAGTTGAAAATACTCAACGGTCACTGAATTATTCAAGTTTGAAAAAGTGAAAAAAACGCATTTTTCGGCTTTTTTCAAAACGATCTGGTGACCTGGAATTTTTGAGGACCCGGTCACCCGAGGACTTTTTGGATAGTTCATTAATTAAGCTTGACTTTGGCTTTTACAGATCGAAAAAAGCTTCAAAATTCGCAAAGTTATGCGACTTGAAAACAAGTTAATTTTGACCAAATTCAAAAACTTTACGTTCTTGCAATTTGGTCAATAATTAAGCTACCGTAATGATAAGGTACTCAAATTCAAGATCTCAAAGAGCTCTACAAGATGCTTTTGACCGGAGTTGAAAATACTCAACGGTCACTGAATTATTCAAGTTTGAAAAAGTGAAAAAAACGCATTTTTCGGCTTTTTTCAAAACGATCTGGTGACCTGGAATTTTTGAGGACCCGGTCACCCGAGGACTTTTTGGATAGTTCATTAATTAAGCTTGACTTTGGCTTTTACAGATCGAAAAAAGCTTCAAAATTCGCAAAGTTATGCGACTTGAAAACAAGTTAATTTTGACCAAATTCAAAAACTTTACGTTCTTGCAATTTGGTCAATAATTAAGCTACCGTAATGATAAGGTACTCAAATTCAAGATCTCAAAGAGCTCTACAAGATGCTTTTGACCGGAGTTGAAAATACTCAACGGTCACTGAATTATTCAAGTTTGAAAAAGTGAAAAAAACGCATTTTTCGGCTTTTTTCAAAACGATCTGGTGACCTGGAATTTTTGAGGACCCGGTCACCCGAGGTTTTTTTGGATAGTTCATTAATTAAGCTTGACTTTGGCTTTTACAGATCGAAAAAAGCTTCAAAATTCGCAAAGTTATGCGACTTGAAAACAAGTTAATTTTGACCAAATTCAAAAACTTTACGTTCTTGCAATTTGGTCAATAATTAAGCTACCGTAATGATAAGGTACTCAAATTCAAGATCTCAAAGAGCTCTACAAGATGCTTTTGACCGGAATTCAAAATACTCAACGGTCACTGAATTATTCAAGTTTGAAAAAGTGAAAAAAACGCATTTTTCGGCTTTTTTTCAAAACGTTCTGGTGACCTGGATTTTTTGAGGACCCGGTCACCCGATGACTTTATGGATAGTTCATTAATTAAGCTTGACTTTGGCTTTTACAGATCGAAAAAAGCTTCAAAATTCGCAAAGTTATGCGACTTGAAAACAAGTCAATTTTGACCAAATTTAAAAAACTTTACGATCTTGCAATTTGGTCAATAATTAAGCTACCGTAATGATAAGGTACTCAAATTCAAGATCTCAAAGAGCTCTACAAGATGCTTTTGACCGGAGTTGAAAATACTCAACGGTCACTGAATTATTCAAGTTTGAAAAAGTGAAAAAAACGCATTTTTCGGCTTTTTTCAAAACGATCTGGTGACCTGGAATTTTGAGGACCCGGTCACCCGAGGACTTTTTGGATAGTTCATTAATTAAGCTTGACTTTGGCTTTTACAGATCGAAAAAAGCTTCAAAATTCGCAAAGTTATGCGACTTGAAAACAAGTTAATTTTGACCAAATTCAAAAACTTTACGTTCTTGCAATTTGGTCAATAATTAAGCTACCGTAATGATAAGGTACTCAAATTCAAGATCTCAAAGAGCTCTACAAGATGCTTTTGACCGAGTTGAAAATACTCACGGTCACTGAATTATTCAAGATTGAAAAGTGAAAAAAACGCATTTTTCGGCTTTTTTCAAAACGATCTGGTGACCTGGAATTTTTGAGGACCCGGTCACCCGAGGACTTTTTGGATAGTTCATTAATTAAGCTTGACTTTGGCTTTTACAGATCGAAAAAAGCTTCAAAATTCGCAAAGTTATGCGACTTGAAAACAAGTTAATTTTGACCAAATTCAAAAACTTTACGTTCTTGCAATTTGGTCAATAATTAAGCTACCGTAATGATAAGGTACTCAAATTCAAGATCTCAAAGAGCTCTACAAGATGCTTTTGACCGGAGTTGAAAATACTCAACGGTCACTGAATTATTCAAGTTTGAAAAAGTGAAAAAAAAGCATTTTTCGGCTTTTTTCAAAACGATCTGGTGACCTGGAATTTTTGAGGACCCGGTCACCCGAGGACTTTTTGGATAGTTCATTAATTAAGCTTGACTTTGGCTTTTACAGATCGAAAAAAGCTTCAAAATTCGCCAAAGTTATGCGACTTGAAAACAAGTTAATTTGACCAAATTCAAAAACTTTACGTTCTTGCAATTTGGTCAATAATTAAGCTACCGTAATGATAAGGTACTCAAATTCAAGATCTCAAAGAGCTCTACAAGATGCTTTTGACCGGAGTTGAAAATACTCAACGGTCACTGAATTATTCAAGTTTGAAAAAGTGAAAAAAACGCATTTTTCGGCTTTTTTCAAAACGATCTGGTGACCTGGAATTTTTGAGGACCCGGTCACCCGAGGACTTTTTGGATAGTTCATTAATTAAGCTTGACTTTGGCTTTTACAGATCGAAAAAAGCTTCAAAATTCGCAAAGTTATGCGACTTGAAAACAAGTTAATTTTGACCAAATTCAAAAACTTTACGTTCTTGCAATTTGGTCAAATATTAAGCTACCGTAATGATAAGGTACTCAAATTCAAGATCTCAAAGAGCTCTACAAGATGCTTTTGACCGGAGTTGAAAATACTCAACGGTCACTGAATTATTCAAGTTTGAAAAAGTGAAAAAAACGCATTTTTCGGCTTTTTTCAAAACGATCTGGTGACCTGGAATTTTGAGGACCCGGTCACCCGAGGACTTTTTGGATAGTTCATTAATTAAGCTTGACTTTGGCTTTTACAGATCGAAAAAAGCTTCAAAATTCGCAAAGTTATGCGACTTGAAAACAAGTTAATTTTGACCAAATTCAAAAACTTTACGTTCTTGCAATTTGGTCAATAATTAAGCTACCGTAATGATAAGGTACTCAAATTCAAGATCTCAAAGAGCTCTACAAGATGCTTTTGACCGGAGTTGAAAATACTCAACGGTCACTGAATTATTCAAGTTTGAAAAAGTGAAAAAAACGCATTTTTCGGCTTATTTCAAAACGATCTGGTGACCTGGATTTTTTGAGGACCCGGTCACCCGAGGACTTTATGGATAGTTCATTAATTAAGCTTGACTTTGGCTTTTACAGATCGAAAAAAGCTTCAAAATTCGCAAAGTTATGCGACTTGAAAACAAGTTAATTTTGACCAAATTCAAAAACTTTACGTTCTTGCAATTTGGTCAATAATTAAGCTACCGTAATGATAAGGTACTCAAATTCAAGATCTCAAAGAGCTCTACAAGATGCTTTTGACCGGAGTTGAAAATACTCAACGGTCACTGAATTATTCAAGTTTGAAAAAGTGAAAAAAAACGCATTTTTCGGCTTTTTTCAAAACGATCTGGTGACCTGGAATTTTTGGAGGACCCGGTTCACCCCGAGGACTTTTTGGATAGTTCATTAATATTAAGCTTGACCTTTTGCTTTTACAGCTCGAAAAAAGCTTCAAAATTCGCAAAGTTATGCGACTTTAAAAAAAGTTAATTTTGACCAAATTCAAAAACTTTACGTTCTTGCAATTTGGTCAATAATTAAGCTACCGTAATGATAAGGTACTCAAATTCAAGATCTCAAGGAGCTCTACAAGATGCTTTTGACCGGTAAGTTGAGTACTCAAACGAGTCAGCTGAATTATTCAAGTTTGAAAAAGTGAAAAAAAACGCATTTTTTCGGCTTTTTTTTTCAAAAACGATTCTGGTGACCTGGAATTTTTGAGCGGACCCGGGTCACCCGAGGACTTTTTTGGATAGGTCATTAATTAAGCTTAGACTTTGGCTTTTACAGATCGAAACAATCTTCAACATTGCGCAAAGTTATGCGACTTGGAAAACAAGTTAATTTTGCCCAAATTCAAAAACTTTACGTTCTTGCAAGCGTGTCAATAATTAAGCTACCGTAATGATAAAGGTACTCCAAATTCAAGATCTCAAAGAGATCTACAAGATGCTTTGGACCCGGAGTTGAAAATACCTTCAACGGTGCACTGAATTATTCAAGTTTGAAAAAGTGAAAAAAAACGCATTTTTCGGCTTTTTTCAAAACGATCTGGTGACCTGGAATTTTTGAGGATCCGGTCACCCGAGGACTTTTGAGATAGTTTCATTCATTAACGCTTGACTTTGGTTCTTTACAGATCGAAAAAAAACGTTCAAAATTCGCAAAGTTATGAGAGTTGAAAACAAGGTATTTTGACAAAATTCAAAAAACTTTACGTTCTTGCAATTTGGTCAATAATTAAGTTACCGTAATGATAAGGTACTCAAATTCAAGATCTCAAAGAGCTCTACAAGATGCTTTTGACCGGAGTTGAAAATACTCAACGCGTCACTGAATTATTCAAGTTTGAAAAAGTGAAAAAAACCGACATTTGCGGCTTTCTTTCAAAACGATCTGGTGTAACTGGAATTTTTGAGGACCCGGTCACCCGAGGACTTTTTGGATAGTTCATTAATTAAGCTTTGACTTTGGCTTTTACAGATCGAAAAAAGCTTCAAAATTCGCAAAGTTATGCGACTTGAAAACAAAGTTAATTTTGACCAAATTCAAAAACTTTACGTTCTGGCATATTTGGTCCAATAATTAAGCTACCGTAATGATAAGGTACTCAACATAAAGATCTCAAAGGAGCTCTACAAGATGCTTTTTGACCGGAGTCGAAAATACTCAACGGGCCAATGAATTATTCAAGTTTGAAAAAAGTGAAAAAAACGCATTTTTCGGCTGTTTTCAAAACGAGTTGGTGACCTGGAATTTTTGAGGATCCGGTCACCCGAGGACTTTTTGGATAGTTCATTAATTAAGCTTGACTTTTTTTGGCTTTTACAGATACGAATATTAATGCTTCGACAGCACCAATTCTCAAATTTTTTAGTTATGCGACTTGAAAAACAAGTTATTTTGACAACAAGTGCAAAAACTTTACGTTCTTGCAATTTGGTTCAATAATTAAGCTACCGTAATGATAAGGTACGCAAATTCAAGATCTCAAAGAGCTCTACAAGATGCTTTTTGACCGGAGTTGAAAAATACTCAACGGTCACTGAATGTATGAAAGTTTGAAAAAGTGAAAAAAACGCATACATTCGGCTTTTTTCAAAACGATCTGGTGACCTGGAATTTTTGAGAATCCGGTTCACCCGAGGGACTTTTTGGATAGTTCATTAATTAAGTTGGACTTTGGCTTTTACAGACCCCCCCCCCCCCTCAAAAAAAAGCTTCAAAATTCGCAAATTTATGCGACTTGAAAACAAGTTAATTTTGACAAAATTCAAAAACTTTACGTTTCTTGCAATTTGGTCAATAACTAAGCTACCGTAATGATAAGGTACTCCAATTCAAGATTCTCAAAGAGCTCTACAAGATGCTGTTGACCGGAGTTGAAAAATACTCAACGGTCAATGAATTATTCAAGTTTGGAGAAAAAGTGAAAAAAACGCATTTTTCGGCTTTTTTTCAAAACGATCTGGTGACCTGGAATTTTTGAGGGACCCGGTCACCCGAGGACTTTTTGGATAGTTCATTAATTAAGCTTAGACTCGGCTTTTACAGATCGAAAAAAGCTTCAAATATTCGCAAAGTTATGGCGACTTGAAAACCTTTAAATTTTTGACCAAATTCAAAAACTTCACGTTCGTGCAATTTGGTCAATAATTAAGCTACCGTAATGATAATGTACTCAAAGTCAAGATCTCAACTAGCTCTACAAGATGCTTTTGACCGGAGTTGAAAATACTCAACGGTCATTGAATTATTTAAGTATGAAGGGTGAAAAAAACGCATTTTTAGGCTTTTTTCAAAACGATCTGGTGACCTGGATTTTTTGAGGACCCGGTCACCCGAGGGATTTTTGGATAGTTCATTAATTAGCTTGACTTTGGCTTTTACAGATCGAAAAAAGCTTCAAAATTCGCAAATTTATGCGACTTGGAAAAACAAAGTGAATTTTGACCAAATTCAAAAACTTTACGTTCTCTGCAATTTGGTCAATACTTAAGCTACCGTAATGATAAGGTACTCAAATTCAAGATCTCAAAGAGCTCTACAAGATTGCTTTTGACCGGAGTTGAAAATACTCACGGGTCACTGAATTATTCAAGTTTGAAAAAGTGAAAAAAACGCATTTTTCGGCTTTTTAGAGAAAAACGATCTGTGGACTTGGAATTTTTGAGGACCCGGTCACCCGAGGGACTGTTTGGATAGTTCATTAATTAAGCTTGAACTTTGGCTTTTCCAGATCGAAAAAAGCTTCAAAATTCGCAAATTTAGATTTGAAAACAAGGTTAATTTTGGACAAATTCAAAAAACTTACGTTTACTTGCAATTTTGGTCAATAATTAAGACTTACCTAGCAAAAAAAGATAAAACAAAAAAAAGCTAAAACCAAGTAATGATAAGGAGTACTCAAATTCAAGATCTCAAAGAGCTCTACAAGATGCTTTTGACCGGAGTTGAAAATACTCAACGTCACTGAATTATTCAAGTTTGAAAAAGTGAAACAAAACGCATTTTTCGGCTTTTTTTCAAAACGAACTGGTGACCTGGATTTTTTGAGAACCCGGTCACCCGAGGGACTTTTTGGATAGTTCATTAATTAAGCTTGACTTTGGCTTTTACAGATCGAAAAAAGCTTCAAAATTCGCAAAGTTATGCGACTTGAAAACAAGTTAATTTTGACCAAATTGCCCCCCCCCCACACACCTTTACGTTCTTGGCAATTTGGTCAATAATTTAAGCTACCGTAATGATAAAGGTACTCAAATTCAAGATCTCAAAGAGCTCTACAAGATGCTTTGACCGGAGTTGAAAATGACTCAACGGTCACTGAATTATTCAAGTTTGAAAAGTTGAAAAAAAACGCATTTTTCGGCTTTTTTCAAAACGATCTGGTGACCTGGAATTTTTGATGACCCGGTCACCCGAGGACTTTTTGGATAGTTCAATTAATTAAGATGAACTTTGTGCTTTTACAGATCGAAAAAAGACCTTCAAAATTCGCCAAATTTATGCGACTTGAAAACAAGTTTAATTTTGGACCAAATTCAAAACCTTTGACGGTATTGCAATTTGGTCAATAATTAAGCTACCGTAATGATAAGGTACTCAAATTCAAGATCTCAAAGAGCTCTACAAGATGCTGGCCTTTTGACCGGAGTTGAAAATACTCAACGGTCCACTGAAATATTCAAGTTTGAAAAAGTGAACAAAACGCATTTTCGGGCTTTTTTCAAAACGATCTGGTGACCTGGAATTTTTGAGGACCCCGGTCACCCGAGGACTTTTTGGATAGATTCATTAATTAAGCTTGACTTTGCCTTTTACAGATTCGAAAAAAGCTTCAAAAATTCGCAAAGTTATGCGACTGGAAAACAAGTTAATTTTGGACCAAATTCAAAAATCTTTACGTTACTGGCAAATTTGGTCAAATAATTAAGCTACCGTAATGATAAGGTACTCAAATTCAAGCATCTCAAAGAGCTCTACAAGATGACTTTTGACCGGAGTTGGAAAATACTCAACGGTCACTGAATTATTCAAGTTTGAAAAAGTGAAAAAAAACGCATTTTTCGGCTTTTTTCAAAACGATCTCTGGTGACCTGGAATTTTTGAGGATCCGGTCACCCGAGGACGTTTTGGATAGTTCACATTGATTTAAGCTTCGACTTTGGCTTTTACCGATCGAAAAAAAGCTTTCAAAATTCGAAATCTTATGCGACTTGAAAACAAGTTAATTTTGAACAAAATTCAAAAACTTTACGTTCTTGCAATTTGGTCAATAAATAAGCTAACGTAATGATAAGGTACTCAAATTCAAGAATCTCAAAGAGGCTCTACAAGATGGTTTTGACCGGAGTTGAAAATACTCAAGAGTCACTGAATTATTCAAAGTTTGAAAAAGTGAAAAAAAACGAATTTTTCGGCTTTTTTCAAAACGGACTGGTGACCTGGAATTTTTGAGGACCCGTTCACCCGAGGACTTTTGGGATAGTTCATTAATTAAGCGTGACTTCCTTTGGCTTGTACAGATCCGAAAAAAGCTTCAAAATGTCGCAAAGTTATGCGACTTGAAAACAAGTTAATTTTGACCAAAATTCAAAAACTGACGTTCTTGCAATTTGGTCACTGAAATCTAAGCTACCGTACTGATAAGGTACTCAAATTCAAGATATCAAAAGAGCTATAACAAGATGCTTTCGACCGGAGTTGAAAAATACTCAACGGTCACTGAATTATGCAAAGTTGAAAAAGTGAAAAAAACGCATTTTTCGGCTTTTTTCAAAACGATCTGGTGACCTGGAATTTTTGAGGGACCCGGTCACCCGAGGACTTTTTGGATAGTTCCTTAATTAAGCTTGACTTTGGCTTTTACTGATCGAAAAAAGCTTCAAAATTCACGCAAAGTTTATGGACTGAAAAACAAGGTTAATTTTGACCAAATTCAAAAACTTCACGTTCTTGCAATTGGGTCAATAATTAAGCTACCGTAATGATAAGGTACTCAAATTCAAGATCTCAAAGAGCTCTACAAGATGCTTTTTGACCGGAGTTGAAAATACCCAAACGGTCACTGAATTATTCAAGTTTGAAAAAGTGAAAAAACACGCATTTTTCGGCTTTTTTCAAAAACGATCTGGTGACCTGGAATTTTTTGAGGACCCGGTCACCCTGAGGACTTTTTGGATAGTTCATTAATTAAGCTTGGACTTTTGGATTTTACAGATCGAAAAAAACGCTTCAAAATTCGCCCCAAAGTTATGCTACGTGAAACACACAAGTTTAATTTTGACCAATTCAAAAACTTCACGTTCTTGCAATTTGGTCAATAATTAAGCTACCGTAATGATAAGGTACTCAAATTCAAGATCTCAAAGAGCTCTACAAGATGCTTTTGACCAGAGTTGAAAATACTCTACGGTCACTGAATTATTTAAAGTTTAAAAAAGTGAAAAAAACGCATTTTTCGGCTTTTTTCAAAACGATCTGGTGACCTGGATTTTTTGAGGACCCGGTCACCCGAGGACCTTTTGGATAGTTCATTAATTAAGCTTTGACTTTGGCTTTTACAGATGCAAAAAAGCTTCAAAATTCGCCAAAGTTATGCGATTTGAAACAAGTAATTTTGACCAAATTCAAAAACTTTACGTTCATTGCAATTTGGTCCAATAATTAAGCTACCGTAATGATAAGGTATCAAATTCAAGATCCTCAAAGAGCTCTACAAGATGCTTTCTGACCGGAGTTGAAAATACATCAACGGTTCACTGGGAATTATGAAGTCTTGAAAAAGTGAAAAAAAAAACGACATTTTTTCGGCTTTTTTCAAAACGTTCTGGTGGACCTGGGAATTTTTGAGGACCCGTTCACCCGCGGACTTTTTGGATAGTTCATTAATTAAGCTTGACTTTGGCTTTTACAGATCCCCCCCCCTGCAAAAAAGCTTCAAAATTCGCAAAGTTTATGCGATTTGAAAACAAGTTAATTTTGACCACATTCAAAAACTTTACGTTCTTGCAATTTGGTCAATAATTAAGCTACCCGTAATGATAAGGTACTCAAATTCAAAGATCTCAAAGAGCTCTACAAGATGCTTTTGACCGGAGTTGAAAATACTCACCCCCGGTCACTGAATTATTCAAGTTTGAAAAAGTGAAAAAAAAAGAATTTTTTCGGCTTTTTTCACAAAAGATCTGGTGACCTGGGAATTTTTGAGGACCCGGTCACCCGAGACTTTTTGGATAGTTCAATTAATTAAGCTTGACCTTTGGCTTTTACAGATCCGAAAAAGCTTTCAAAAATTCGCAAAGTTGTGCTACTGAAAAACAAGGTGTAATTTTGACCAAATTCAAAAACTTTACGTTTCTTGCAATTTGGTCAATAATTAAGCTACCGTAATGATAAGGTACTCAAAGTCAAGATCTCAAAGAGGCTCTACAAGATGCTTTTTGACCGGAGTTGAAAATACTCAACGGTCACTGAATATTTCAATGTTGAAAAAGTGAAAAAAACGCATTTTTCGGCCTTTTTTAAACGATCTGGTGACCTGTAATTTTTTGAGGACCCGGTCACCCGAGGGACTTTTTGGATAGTTCATTAATTAAGCTTGACTTGGCTTTTACAGATTCGAAAAAAAGCTTCAAAAATTCGCAAAGTTATGCGATTTGAAAACAAGTTAAATTTTGACCAAATTCAAAAAACTTTACGTTCTTGCAATTGAGTCAATAATTAAGCTACCGTAATGCATAAGGTACTCAAATTCAAGATACTCAAAGAAGCTCTACAAGATGCTTTTGACGGGAGTTGAAAATACCAAACGGTCACTGAATGATTCAAGTTCTGAAAAAGTGAAAAAAAACGCATTTTTCGGCTTTTTTCAAAACGATCTGGTGACCTGGAATTTTTAAGGACCCGGTCACCCGAGCACTTTTTGGATAGTTCATTAATTAATCTTGACTTTGGCTTTTACAGATCGGAAAAAAGCTTCAAAATTCGCCAAAGTTATAGCTACTTGAAAACAAGGTAATTTTGACCAAATTCAAAAACTTTACGTTCTTGAAATTATGTCAATAAATTAAGATACCGCGTCATGATAAGGTACTCAAATTCAAGATCTCAAACGAGCTCTACAAGATGGCTTTTGACTCGGAAGTTGAAAAATACTCAACGGTTCACTGAATTATTCAGTTTGAAAAAGTGAAAAAAACGCATTTTTTCGGCTTTTTTCAAAACGATCTGGTGACCTGGCAATTTTTGAGGACCCGGGTCACCCGAAGGACTTTTTGGATAGTTCATTAATTAAGCTTGGACTTTGGCTTTTTACAGATCGAAAAAAGCTTCAAAATTCGCAAATTTATGCGACCTTGAAAACAAGGTAATTTTGGACAAAATTCAAAAACTTTACGTTCTTGCAATTTGGTCAATAATTAAGATCCGTAATGATAAGGTACTCCAAATTCAAGATCTCAAAGAGCTCTACAAGATGCTTTTGACCGGAGTTGAAAATACTCAACGCGTCACTGAATTATTCAAGTTTGAAAAAGTAGAAAAAAACGCATTTTTTCGGCTTTTTTTTTTCAAAACCGATCTGGTGGACTGGAATTTTTGAGAGGGACCCGGTTGCACCCCGAGGACTTTTTGGATAGTTCATTAATTAAGCCTGGACTTTGGCTTTTACCAGATCGAAAAAAAGCTTTCAAATTCGCAAATTTATGCGGACTCTGAAACATGTTAATTTTGACCAAATTCAAAACGTTACGTTCTTGCAATTTGGTCAATAATTAAGCTACGCGTAATGATAAGGTACTTCAAATTCAAGATCTCAAAGGAGCTCTTACAAGATGCTTTTGACCGGAGTTGAAAATACTCACACGGTACACTGAATTATGCAAGTTTGAAAAAGTGAAAACAAAAAACGCATTTTTTCGGCTTTTTTCAACCCGATCTGGTGACCTGGAATTTTTGAGGACCCCGGTCACCCGAGGACTTTTTTGGATAGTTCCATTAATTAAGCTTGACTTTGGCTTTTACAGATCGAAAAAAGCTTTCAAAATTCGCAAATTTATGCGACTTGAAAAAGCGTTAATTTTGACCAAATTCAAAAAAACTTCCGTTTCTTGCAATTTGGTCAAATAATTAAGCTACCGTAATGATAAGGTACTCAAATTCCAAGATCTCAAAGAGCTCTAACAAGATGCATTTGGGACCGGAGTTGAAAAGACTCAACGGTCACTGAATTATTCAAGTTTTGAAAAAAGTGAAAAAAACGCATTTTCGGCTTTTTTCAAAACGAACTCTGGTGACCTGGAATTTTTTGAGGACCCGGTCAACCCGAGGGTTTTTGGATAGTCAATTAATTAAGATTGACTTTGGGCTTTTTACAGATCGAAAAAAGCTTCAAAAATTCGACAAAGTTATGCGACTTGAACCAAGTAATTTTGACCAAAGTTCAAAAACTTTACGTTCTTGCAATTTGGTCAATAATTAAAGTACCGTAATGATAAGGTTTACTCAAAATTCAAGATCTCAAAGAGCTCTACACGGATGCTTTTGACCGGAGTTGGAAAATACTCAACGGTCCACTGAATTATTCAAGTTTTGAAAAAGTGAAAAAAAAAGCATTTTTTCGGCTTTTTTCAAAACCCGCATTCCTGGTGACCTGGAAGTTTTGAGGACCCGGTCACCCGAGGACTTTTTGAGATAGTTCATTAATTAAGTTGGACTTTGGCTTTTACAGATCGAAAAAAAGCTTCAAAAATTCCGCAAAATTTATGATACTTGAAAACAAGGTTAATTTTGACCAAATTCAAAAACTTTACGTTCTTGACAATTTGGTCAATAATTAAGATACCGTAATGATAAGGGTACTCAAATTCAAGATCTCAAAGAGCTCTACAAGATGCTTTTGACCGGAGTTGAAAATACTAAACGGTCACTGAATTATTCAAGTTTGAAAAGGTGGAAAAAAACGCATTTTTTTTCGGCTTTTTTCAAAACGATCTCTGGTGACGCTGGAATTTTTAAGGACACGGTCACCCGAGGACTTTTTGGATAGTTCATTAATTAAAGCTTGACTTTGGCTGTTACAGATCGAAAAAACGCTTCAAAATTCGCAAAGTTATGCTACTTTGAAAACAAGTTAATTTTGACCAAATTCAAAAACTTTACGTTCTTGCAATTTGGTCAATAATTAAGCTTACCGTAAATGATAAGGTACTCAAATTCAAGATCTCAACGAGCTCTACCACATGCTTTTGACCGGAGTTGAAAAATACCCCACGGTCACTGAATTATTCAAGTTTGAAAAAGTGAAAAAAACGCATTTTTCGGCTTTCTTTCAAAACGATCTGGTGACCTGGAATTTTTGAGGATCCGGTCACCCGAGGACTTTTTGGATAGTTCATTAATTAAGCTTGACTTGGGCTTTTTACAGATCGAAAAAAAAAAAAGCTTCAAAATTCGCAAAGTGATGCGACTTGAACAACAAGTTAATTTTGTACCAAATTCAACAACTTTACGTTCTTGCAATTTGGTCAATAATTAAGGCTAACCGTAATGATAAGGTACTTCAAATTCAAGATCTCAAAGGGCTCTACAAGATGCTGTTGACCGGAGTTGAATATACCGCAACGGTAACTGAATTATCTCAAGTTTGAAATAAGTGAAAAAAACGCATTTTTTCCGGCTTTTTTTCCAAAACGATCTGGTGACCTGGAATTTTTGAGGACCCGGTCACCCGAGGACTTTTTGGATAGTTTCATTAATTAAGCTTTGACTTTGGCTTTTACAGATCGAAAAAAAAAGCTTCAAAATTCGCAAAGTTATGCGATTTGAAAACAAGTTTAATTTTGACCAAATTCAAAAACTTTAACGTTCTTGCAATTGGTTCAATAATTAAAGCTACCGTAATGCTTAAGTACTCAAATTCAAGATCTCAAAGAGCTCTACAAGATGCTTTTGACCGGAGAGTTGAAAAATACTCAAAACGGTCAATGAATTATTCAAGTTTGAAAAAAGTGAAAAAAAACGCATTTTTTCGGCTTTTTTCAAAACGATCTGGCTGACCTGGAAATTTTGAGGACCCGGTCACCCGAGGAACTTTTTGGATAGTTCATTAACTTAAGCTTGACTTGGGCTTTTTACAGATCGAAAAAAGCTTCAAAATTCGCAAAGTTATGCTAACTTGAAAAACAAGATTAATTTTGACCAAATTCAAAAACACTTTACGTTCTTGCAATTTGGTCAATAATTACAGCTTACCGTAATGGATAAGGTACTCAAATTCAAGATCTCAAAGCAGCTCGACAAGATGCTTTTTGACCGTGCGTTGAAAATACTCAACGGTCACTGAATTATTCAAGGTTGAAAAAGTGAAAAAAACACGCATCTTGTCGGCTTTTTTCAAATACGATATGGTGACCTGGAATTTTTGAGGACCCGGTCACCCGAGGACCTTTTTGGGATAGGTCATTAATTAAGCTTGGACTTTGGCTTTTACAGAATCGAAAAAAAAGCTTCAAAATTCGCAAAGTTATGCGATTTGAAAACAAGTTAATTTTGACCAAATTCCAAAAACTTTACGTTCTTGCAATTTGGTCAAATAAATTAAGCTACCGTAATGATAAGGTAACTCAAATTCAAGAATTATCAAAGAGCTCTACAAGATGCTTTTGACCGGAGTTGAAAATACCCAACGGTCACTGAATTATTCAACCAAGTTTGAAAAAGTGAAAAAAACGCATTTCATTTTTCGGCTTTTTTCAAAACGATCTGGTGACCTGGAATTTTTTGAGGACACGGTCCACCCGAGGGACTCTTTTTGGATAGTGCATTAATTAAGCTTGACTTTGGCTTTTACATATCGAAAAAAGATTCAAAATTCGCAAAGTTATGCTAATTGAAAACAAGTTAATTTTGACCAAATTCAAAAAACTTTACGTTCTTGCAATTTGGTCAATAATTAAGCTATCGTTAAGATAAGGTACTCAAAATTCAAGATCTAAAAGAGCATACAAGATGCTTTTGACCGGAGTTGAAAATATCCAACGCGTCACTGAATTATTCAAGTTTGAAAAAAGTGAAAAAAACGCATTTTTCCCGGCTTTTTTCAAAAACGATCTGGTGACCTGGAATTTTTGAGGACCGAGTCACCCGAGGGAATTTTGCGGATAGTTCATTAATTAAGCTTGACTTTGGCTTTTTACAGATCGAAAAAAGCTTCAACTTCGAAAAATTTATGCGACTTGAAAACAAGTTAATTTTGACCAAATTCAAAAACTTTACGTTCTTGCAATTTGGTCAATAATTAAGCTATCGTAATGATAAGGTACTCAAATTCAACAGATCTCAAAGAGCTCTACAAGATGCTTTTTACCGGAGTTGAAAAATATCTCAACGGTCACTGAATTATTCAAGTTTGACAAAGTGAAAAAAACGCATTTTTCGGCTTTTTCAAAACGATATGGTGCCCCCCCTGGGGGAATTTTTTTTGAGGACCCGGGTCACCCGAGGAATTTTTGGATAGTTTCATTAATTAAGCTTGAACTTTGGCTTTTACAGATCGAAAAAAGCTTCAAAAGTCGCCAAAGTTATGCTTACTTGAAAACAAGGTTAATTTGACCAAATTCAAAAACTTTACGTTCTACCAATTTGGTCAATAATTAAGCTACCGTAATGATAAGGTACTCAAATTCAAGATCTCAAAGAGCTCTACAAGATGCTTTTGACCGGAGTTGAAAATACTCAACGGTCACTGAATTATTTCAAGTTTGGAAAAAGTGAAAAAAAACGCCTTTTTTCGGCTTTTTTCAAAACGATCTGGTGACCTGGAATTTTTTTGAGGACCCGGTCAAAAAAAAAAAAAAAACGAGGACTTTTTGGATAGTTCATTAATTAAGCTTGACTTTGGCTTTTACAGATCGAAAAAAACAAGCTTCAAAAATTCGCAAACAATTATGCGATTTGGAAACAAGTTAATTTTGACCAAATTCAAAAACTTTACGTTCTTGCAATTTGGTCAATAATTAAGATACCCGTAATGATAGCGTACTAAAATTCAAGATCTCAAAGAGCTCTACAAGATGCTTTTGACCGGAGTTGAAAATACTCAACGGTCACCGGAATTATTCAAGTTTGAAAAAGTGAAAAAAACGCATTTTTCCGGGCTTTTCTCAAAACGACTCTGGTGACCTGGAATTTTTGAGGAACCCGGTCCAACCGAGGACCTTGTGGATAGTTCATTAAAATTAAGCCTTGACTTTGGCTTTTACAGATCGAAAACAAGCTTCAAAATTCGCCAAAGTTTATGCGATTTGAAAACAATGTTTAATTTTGACCAAATTCAAAAACATTTACAGTTCTTGCAATTTGGTCAATAAATTAAGCTACCGTAATTATAAGGTACTCAAAATCAAGATCTCAAAGAGCTCTACAAGATTGCTTTTTGACCGGAGTTGAAAATACTCAACGGTCACTGAATTATTTCAAGTTTGAAAAAGTGAAAAAACGCATTTTTTTCGGCTTTTTTCAAAAACGATCTGGTGACCTGGAATTATTGAGGACCCGGTCACCCGAGGGAACTTTTTTGGAATAGTTCATTAATTAAGCTTGACTTTGGCTTTTACAGATCGAAAAAAAAAAAAGCTTCAAAATTCGCAAAAGTTATGCGATTTGAAAACAAGTTAATTTTGACCAATTCCAAAAACTTTACGTTCTTGCAATTGCGTCAATAATTAATCTACCGTAATGATAAAGGTACTCAAATTCAAGATCTCAAAGAGCTCTCACAAGAGACTCTTGAACGGACGGTTGAAAAAAATACTCAAACGGGCCCTGAATTATTCAAGTTTGAAAAAGTGAAAAAAAAAAGCATTTTTCGGCTTTTGTCAAAACGATCTGGTGACCATGGAATTTTTGAGGACCCGGTCACCCGAGGACTTTTTGGATTAGTTCATTAATTAAGCT
Organism: Brachionus paranguensis; assembly: GCA_016802215.1. Lineage (NCBI taxonomy): Eukaryota > Metazoa > Rotifera > Eurotatoria > Ploima > Brachionidae > Brachionus > Brachionus paranguensis. The sequence goes on along the minus strand of JAESIX010000048.1, from coordinate 222,589 downwards.
TGGACTGGGCTTTTTTACAGAATCGAAAAAAGCTTCAAAATTCGCAAAGTTTATGCTACTTGAAAACAAGTTAATTTGGACCAAATTCAAAAAACTTTACGTTCTTGCCATTTGGTCAAATAATTTAAGCTATCGTAATGATAAGGTACTCAAATACAAGATCTCAAAGAGCTCTACAAGATGCTTTTGAACGGAGGAAGTTGAAAATACTCAACGGGCCACTGAATTATCAAGTTTGAAAACAGTGAAATAAAACGCATTTTTCGGCTTTTTTTCAAAACGAATCTGGTGCAACCTGATAATTTTGAGGACCCGTCACACGAGGACCTTTTGGATAGTTCATTAAGTAAGCTTGACTTTTGGCTGTTACAGATCGAAAAAAGCTTCAAAATTCGCAAATGTATGCGACTTGCAAAACAAGTTAATTTTGACCAAATTCAAAAAAACTGTACGTTCTGGCAATTTGGTCAATATTAAGCTACCGTAATGATAAGGTACTCAAATTATTCAAGATCTCAAAGAGCTCTACAAGATGCTTTTGAACGGAGTTGAAAATACCTCAACGAGTCCACTGAATTATTCAAGTTTGAAAAAGTGAAAAAACGCATTTTTTCGGCTTTTTTTCAAAACGATCTGGTGACCTGGAATTTTTGAGGACCCGGTCACCCGAGGAACTTTTTGGATTAGTTCATTAATTAAGCCTTGACTTTGGCTTTTTACAGATCGAAAAAAAGCTCAAAAATTCGCAAAGTGTATGCAGGGGGGATACTTGAAAACAAGTGAATTTTGACCAAATTAAAAAACGTTACGTTATTGCAATTTGGTCAATAATTAAAGGCTAACGTAATGATAAGGTACTCAAATTCACAGATCTCAAAGAGCTTCTACAAGATGCTTTTGACCGGAGTTGAAAATACCCAACGGTCACTGAATTATTCAAGTTTGAAAAAGTGAAAAAAACGCATTTTTCGGCTTTTTTTCAAAACGATCTGGTGACCTGAAATTTTTGAGGACACGGTCACCCGAGACTTTTTGGATAGTTTCATTAATTAAGCTTGACTTTGGCTTTCTACAGATCGAAAAAAAGCTTCAAAATTCGCAAAGTTATGCTACTTGAAAACAAGTTAATTTTGACCAAAATTCCAAAAATTTACGTTCTTGCAATTTGGTCAATAATTAAAGCTATTTAATGATAAGGTAATCAAATTCAAGATCTCAAAGAGCTCTACAAGATGCTTTTGACCGGAGTTGAAAATACTCAAAGGTCACTGAATTATTCAAGTTTGGAAAAAAGTTGAAAAAAAAACGCATTTTTCGGCTTTTTTCAAAACGATCTGGTGACATGGAATTTGTGAGCGAACCCGGTCACAACCCGAGGACTTTTTTGGATAGTTCATTAATTAAGATTGACTTTGGATTTTACAGATCGAAAAAAGACTTCAAAATTTTCCCCCCTCCCCCCCCCCCCACGCAAAGTTATATGCTACTTGAAAACAAGTTAATTTTGACCCAAATTCAAAAACTTTACGTTCCTTGCAATTTGGTCAATAATTAAGCTATCGTAATGATAAAGGTACTCAAATTCAAGATCTAAAAGAGCCTCTACAAGATGCCTTTTGACCGGAGTTGAAAATACTCAACGGTCACTGAATTATTCAAGTTTGAAAAAGTGAAAAAAACGCATTTTCGGCTTTTTTCAAAACTATCTGGTTGACCTGGAATTTTTGAGGACCAGGTCACCAGAGGACTTTTGGATAGTTTCATTAATTAAGCTTGATACGCTTGGCTTTTTACAGATCGAAAAAAGCTTCAAAAATTCGCAAATTTATGCGAACTTGAAACTTGAAAACAAGTTAATTTTGACCAAATTCAAAAACTTCACGTTCTTGCAATTTGGTAAATAATTAAGCTACCGTAATGATAAGGTACTCAAATTCAAGATCTCAAAGAGCTCTACAAGATGATTTTGACCGGAGTTGAAAATTAATCAACGGTCACTGAAGGATTCAAGTTTGAAAAAGTGAAAAAAACGCATTTTTCGGCTTTTTCCAAAACGATCTGGTGACATGGAATTTTTGAGGACCCCGGTCACCCGAGGACTTTTTTGGATAGTTCATTACTTAAGCTTGGACTTTGGCTTTTACAGATCGAAAAAAAGCTTCAAAATTCGCCAAAATTTATGCGACTTGAAAACAAGTTAATTTTGACCAAATTCAAAAACTTCACGTTCTTGCTATTTGGTCAATAATTAAGCTACCGTAATGACAAGGTACTTAAATTCAAGATCTCAAAGAGCTCTACAAGATGCTTTTGACCGGAGTTGAAAAATACTCAACGGTCACTGAAGTATTCAAGTTTGAAAAAGTGAAAAAACGCATTTGTCGGCTTTTTTAAAAACGATCTGGTGACCTGGAATTTTTGAGGACCCGGTCAACCGAGGACTTTTGGATCGTTTCATTAATTAAGCTTGACTTGGCTTTTACAGATCGAAAAAAAGCTTCAAAATTTCGCAACATTTATGCCCGATTTGAAAAAAAGTTAATTTTGACCAAATTCAAAAACTTTACGTTCTTGCAATTTGGTCCAATAATTAAGCTACCGTAATGATAAGGGTACTCAAATTCAAGATCTCAAAGAAGCTCTACAAGATGCTTTTGACCGGAGTTGAAAATACCCAACGGTCACTGAATGTATTCAAGTTTGAAAAAGTGAAAAAAACGCAATTTTTGCGGCTTTTTTCGAAAAACGATTTGGTGACCTGGAATTTTTTGAGGACCAGGTCACCCGAGGACTTTTTTGGATAGTTCATTAATTAAGCTTGAATTTTGGCTTTTACAGAGCGAAAAAAGCTTCAAAATTCGCAAATTTCTGCGACTTGAAAACAAGTTTAATTTTGACCAAATTCACAAAACTTTACGTTCTTGGCAATTTGGTCAATAATTAAGCTCCAGTAATGATAAGGTAACTCAAATTCAAGATCTCAAAGAGCTCTTACAAGATGCTTTTGACCGGGATGTTGAAAATACTCAACGGTCACTGAATTATTTCAAGTTTGAAAAGTGAAAAAAACGAATTTTTTCGGCTTTTTTCAAAACGATCTGGTGACCTGGAATTTTTTGAGAACCCGGTCACCCGAGGACCTTTTTGGATAGTTCATTAATTAAGCTTGACTTTGGCTTTTTACAGATCGAAAAAAGCTTCAAAATTCGCAAATTTATGCGACTTGAAAACAAGTTAATTTTGACAAAATTCAAAAACTTTACGTTCTTGCAATTTGGTCAATAATTAAGCTAACCGTAATGATAAGGTACTCAAATTCAAGATCTCAAAGCAGCTCTACAAGATGCTTTTGACCGGAGTTGAAAATACTCAAACGGTTCACTGAATTATTCAAGTTTGAAAAAGTGAAAAAAAAAAACGCATTTTTCGGCTTTTTTCAAAACGATCTGGTGACCTGGAATTGTTTGAGGACACGGTCAACCGAGGACTTTTTGGATAGTTTCATTAATTAAGCTTGACTTTGGCTTTTACAGATCGAAAAAAGATTCAAAATGCGCAAATTTATGCGAATTTGAAAAACAAGTTAATTTTGACCAAATTCAAAAACTTTTACGTTCTTGCAATTTTGGTCCAATAATTAAGCTACCGTAATGATAAGGTACTCAAATTCAAGATCTCAAAGAGCCTCTACAAGGATGCTTTTTTGACCGGAGTTGAAAATACCCAACGGTCACTGAATTATTCAAGTTTGAAAAAGTGAAAAAACCGCATTTTTTTTCGGGTTTTTTCAAAAACGATCTGGTGACCGGGGAATTTTGAGGGAACCGGTCACCCGAGGACTTTTTTTGGATAGTTTCATTAATTAAGCTTGACTTTGGCTTTTACAGTATCGAAAAGCGCTTCAAAATTCGGCAAATTTATGCTACTTGAAAACAAGTTAATTTTGACCAATTTCAAAAACTTTCCGTTTCTGCAATGTTGGTCATTAATTAAGATACCGCTAATTGATAAGTACTCAAATTCAAGATCTCAAAGAGCTCGTCAAGATGCTTTTGACCGAAGTTGAAAAAATACTCAACGGTCACTGATGAATTATTCAAGTTTGAAAAAGTGAAAAAAACGCATTTTTCGGCTTTTTTCCAAAACGATCTGGTGACCTGGAATTTTGAGGACCCGGTCACCCGAGGACTTTTTGGATAGTTCATTAATTAAGCTTTGACTTTGGCTTTTACAGATCGAAAAAAGCTTCAAAAATTCGCAAAAGTTATGCTACTTGAAAAAACAGTTAATTTTGACCAAATTCAAAAACTTTACGTTTCTTGCAATTTGGTCAATAATTAAGCTACCGTAATGATAAGGTACTCAAAATTCAAGATCTCAAAAGAGCTCTACAAGATGCTTTTGACCGGAGTTGAAAATACTCAACGGTCACTGAAATTATTCAAGTGTGAAAAAGTGAAAAAAAAACGCATTTTTCGGGCTTTTTTCAAAACGAATCTGGTGACCTGGAATTTTTGAGGACCTGGGCAAACGAGGACTTTTGGTATAGTTCATTAATTAAGCTTGACTTTGGCTTTTACAGATCGAAAAAAGCTTCCAAATTCGCAAATTTATGCGATTTGAAAACAAGTTAATTTTGACCAAAGTCAAAACTTTACGTTCTGGCAATTTGGTCAATAATTAAGCTACCGTAATGATAAGGTACTCCAAATTCCTAAGATCTCAAAGAGCTCTACAAGATGCTTTGCACCGGAGTTGAAAAATACTCAACGGTCACTGGAATCATTCAAGTTTGAAAAAGTGAACAAAACCGATTTTTTTTCGGCTTTTTTTTCAAAACGATCTGGTGACCTGGATATTTTGAGAACCCGGTCAACCGAGGACTTTTTGGATAGTTTCATTAATTAAGCTTGACTTTGGCTTTTACAGATCCCCCCCCCCCGAAACAAAAGCTTCAAAATTCGCAAAAGTTATTGCGATTTGAAAAACAAGTTTAATTTTGACCAAAATCAAAAACTTTACGTTCTTGCAATTTGGTCAATAATTAAGCTACCGTAATGATAAGGTACTCAAATTCAAGAATCTCAAAGAGCTCTACAAGATGCTTTTGACTGGAGTGAAAAATACTCAACGGTCACTGAATTAATCAAGTTTGAAAAAAAGTGAAAAAAAACGCCATTTTTTTCCGCTTTTTTTCAAAACGATCTGGTGACCTGACATTTTTGAGGACCCAGGTCACCCGAGGACTTTTTGGATAGTTCATTAATTAAGCTTGACTTTGAGGCTTTTTACAGATCGAAAAAAGCTTCAAAATTCGCAAATTTATGCTACTTGAAAAACAAGTTAATTTTGACCAAATTCAAACAACTTTTACGTTCTTGCAATTTGGTCGCTAATTAAGCTACCGTTATGATAAGGTACTCAAATTCAAGATCTCAAAGAGCTCTACCAAGATGCTTTTGACCGGAGGCTGAAAACATAACACCAACCGGTCACTGAATTATTCAAGTTTGTGAAAAGTGAAAAAAACGCATTTTCGGCTTTTTTCAAAACGATCTGGTGACCTGAGGATTTTTGAGGACCCGGTCAACCGAGGACATTTTTGGATAGTTCATTAATTAAGCTTGACTTTGGCTTTTACAGATCGAAAAAAAGCTTCAAAAATTCGCCAAAAGTTATTGCGATTTCAAAACAATGTTAATTTTGACCAAATGCAAACAACTTTACGTTCTTTGCCATTTGGTCAATAATTAAGCTACAGTAATGATTAAGGTACTCAAATTCAAGATCTGAAAGAGCTATACAAGATGCTTTTTGACCGGAGGTTGAAAATAATCAACGGTCACTGAATTATTCACCGTTTGAAAACAAGTGAAAAAAAACGCCATTTATTTTTTTCGGCTTTTTTCAAACGATCTGGTGACCTGGAATGTTTCGAGGACCCGGTCACCCGAGAGACTTTTTGGATTAGTTCATTAATTAAAGCTTGACTTGGGCTTTTACAGATCCGAAAAAAGCTTCAAAATTCGCAAAGTTATGCTACTTGAAAACAAGTTAAATTTTGACCAAATTCAAAAACTTTACGTTCTTGCAATTTGGTCAATAATTAAGCTTCCGTAATGATAAAGGTACTCAAATTCAAGATCTCAAAGAGCTCTACAAGAATGCTTTTGAACCGGAGTTGAAAATACCCAACGGTCCACTGAATTATTCAAGTTTGAAAAAGTGAAAAAAAAACGCATTTTTCGGCTTTTTTTCAAAACGATGTACTGGTGACCTGGGAATTTTTGAGGGACCGGTCACCCGAGGAATTTTTGGAAGTTCACTAATTAAGCTTGACTTTGGCTTTTACAGATCGAAAAAAGCTTCAAAAATTCGCAAAGTTATGCTACTTGAAAAACAAGTTAATTTTGACCAAATTCAAAAAAACTTTACGTTCTTGAATTTGGTAAAAAATTAAGCTACCGTAATGATAAGGTACTCAAATTCAAGATCTCAAAGAGCTCTACAAGATGCTTTGTTACCGATTGGTTTGAAAAAAGACCCAAACGGTCACTGAATTATTCAAGTTTGAAAAAGTGAAAAAAACGCATTTTTTCGGCTTTTTTCAAAACGATCTGGTGACCTGGAATTTTTGAGGACCCGGTCACCCGAGGACTTTTTGGATAGTTCATTAATTGAGCTTGACTTTGGCTTTTACAGATCGAAAAAAGCTTCAAAAAATCCGCAAAGTTATGCTACTTGAAAAACAAGTTAATTTTGAACAAAATTCAAAAAACTTTACGTTCTTGCAATTTGGTCAATAAGTAAGCTACCGTACATGATAAGTACTCAAAATTCAAGATATCAAAGAGCTTCTACAAGATGCTTTTGACCGGAGTTGAAAATACTCAACGGTCACTGAATTATTCAAGTTTGAAAAAGTGAAACAAAAACGCACATTTTTCGGCTTTTTTCCAAAACGATCTGGTGACCTGGAATTTTTGAGGACCCGGTCCACCCGAGGACTTTTTTGGATAGTTCATTAATTAAGCTTGACTTTGGCTTTTACAGATCGATAGAAGAAGCTTTCCAAAATTCGCAAAGTTATGCTACTGAAACAACGTTAATTTTGACCCAAATCAAAAACTTTACGTTCTTGCAATTTGGTCAATAATTAAGCTATCGCTAATGATAAGGTACTCAAATTCAAGATTCTCAAAGAGCTCTACAAGATGCTTTTGACGGAAGTTGAAAATACTCAACGGTCACTGAATGATTCAAGTTTGAAAAAGTGAAAAAAACGCATTTTTCGGCTTTTTTCAAAAACGATCCTGGTGACCTGGAATTTTTAGAAGGACCCGGTCACACGAGGGACTTTTTGGATAGTTCATTAAATTAAGCTTGACTTTGGCTTTTACAGGATCGAAAAAAGCTTTCAAAATTCGCAAAGTTATGCGATTGAAAACAAGTTACTTTTGACAAAATTCAAAAACTTTACGTTCTTGCAATTTGGGTCAATAATTAAGCTACCGTAATTGATAAGGTACTCAAATTCAAGATCTCAAAGAGGCTCTTCAAGATGCTTTTGACCGGAGTTGAAAATACTCAACCGTCACTGAATTATTCAAGTTTGAAAAAGTGAAAAAAACGCATTTTTCGGCTTTTTTCAAAACGATCTGGTGACCTGGAATTTTTGAGGATCCGGTCACCCGAGGACTTTTTGGATAGTTCATTAATTAAGCTTGACCTTTGGCTTTTACAGATCGAAAAAAGCTTCAAAATTCGCCAAAGTTATGCGATTTGAAAAACAAGTTAATTTTGACCAAATTCAAAAACTTTACGTTCTTGCAATTGGGTCCAATATATTAAGATACCGTAATGATAAGGTACTTCAAATTCAAGATCTCAAACGAGCTCTACAAGATGCTTTTGACCGGAGTTGAAAAAATACTCAACGAGTCACTGAATTATTCAAGGTTGACAAAAGTGAAAAAAAACGCATTTTTTCGGCTTTTTTCAAAACGATCTGGTGGACCTGGAATTTTTGAGACCCCGGTCACCCGAGGACTTTTTGGCTAGTTTCATTAATTAAGCTTGACTTTGGCTTTTACAGATCGAAAAAAGCTACAAAAATTCGCAAACAAGTTATGCGATTACTGAAAACAAGTTAATTTGGAACAAATTCAAAAACTTTACGTTCTTGCAAATTTGGTCAATAATTAAGCCTACCGTAATGATAAGGTTTTACTCAAATTCAAAGATCTCAAAGAGCTCTACAAGATGCTTTCGACCGGGGGAGTTGAAAATACTCAACGGTCACTGAATTATTCAAGTTTGAAAAAGTGAAAAAAACGCATTTTTCGTCTTTTTTTCAAAACGATCTGGTGACCTGGAAATTTTGAGCGACCCGTGTCACCCGAGGACTTGTTGGATAGTTCAATTAATTAAGCTTGACTTCGGCTTTTACAGATCGAAAAAAAGCTTCAAAATTCGCAAAGTTATGCTGCCTGAAAACACGTTAATTTTGACCCAAATTCAAAAACTTGACGTTATTGCAATTTGGTCAATAAATAAGATACCGTAATGATAAGGTACTCCCAAATTCAAGATCTCAAAGAGCTATACAAGATGCTTTTGACCGGGAGTTGAAAATACTCAACGGTCACTGAATTATTCAAGTTTGAAAAAGTTGAAAAAAACGCATTTTTCGGCTTTTTTCAAAACGATCTGGTGAACCTGGAATTTTTTGAGGACCCGGTCACCCGAGGACTTTTTGGATAGTTTCATTAATTAAGCTTGACTTTGGCTTTTACAGATCGAAAAAAGCTTCAAAATTAGCAAAGTTTTATGCTACTTGAAAACACAGTTAATTTTGACCAAATTCAAAAAACTTTACGTTCTTGCAATTTGGTCATATAATTAAGCTATGTAATGATAAAGGTTACTCAAATTCAAGATCTCAAAGAGCTCTACAAGATGCTTTTGAACGGAGTTGAAACATTATCAACGGTCACTGAATTATTCAAGTTTGAAAAAGTGAAAAAAACACGATTTGTCGGCGTTTTTCAAAACGATCTGGTGACCTGGATTTTTGAGGACCCGGTCACCCGAGGACTTTTTGGATAGTTCAATTCATTTAAGCTTGACTTTGGCTTTTACAGATCGAAAAAAGCTTCAAAATTCGCAAAGTTATGTACTTGAAAACAAGTTAATTTTGACCCAATTCAAAAACTTTACGTTCTTGGCAATTTGGTCAATAATTAAGCTACCGTAATGATAAGGTAACTCAACATTCAAGATCTCAAAGAGCTCTACACAAGATGCTTTGGACCGGAAGTTGAAAATACTCAACCGGTCCCTGAAGTATTCAAGTTTGAAAAAGTGAAAAAAAAACTGCATTCTTCGGATTTTTTTCAAAACGATCTGGTGACATGGAATTTTGTTGAGGACCCGGTCACCCGAGGGATCTTTTTGGCTAGTTCATTAATTAAGCTTGACTTTGGCTTTTACAGATCGAAAAAAAGCTTCAAAATTCGCAAAGTTATGCGACTTGAAAACAAGTTAATTGTGACCAAATTCAAAAAACTTGACGTTCTGGCAATTTGGTCAATAATTAAGCTCACCGTAATGATAATTACCCTCAAATTCAAGATCCAAAGAGCTCATACAAGATGCTTTTGACCGGAGTTGGAAAATACTCAACGGTCACTGAGAATTATTCAAGTTTTGAAAAAGTGAAAAAAAAACGCATTTTTCGGCTCTTTTTCAAAACGATCTGGTGACCTGGAATTTTTTGAGGGGGGGAAAAAAAAAAAAAAAACCCCCCCGGTCACCCGAGGACTTTTTGGAATAGTTCAATAATTAAGCTTGACTTTGGCCTTTACAGATTCGAAAACGCTTCAAAATTCGCAAAAGTATGATACTTGAAAACAAGTTAAGTTTGACCAAATTCAAAAAACTTTACGTTTCTTGCAATTTGGTCAAATAATTAAGCTACCGTAATGATAAGGTACTCAAAATTCAAGATCTCAAAAGGCTCTACAAGATGCTTTTGACCGGAGTTGAAAATACTCAAACGGTTCACTGAATTATTCACGTTTGGAAAAAGTGAAAAAAACGCATTTTCTTTCGGCGTTTTTCAAAACGATCTGGTGACCCTGAATTTTTGAGGGCACCCGGTCCCCCGAGGCCTTTTTGGATAGTTTCATTAATTAAAGCTTGACTTGGGCTTTTACAGATCGAAAAAAAGCTTCCAAAAATTCGCAAAGTTATGCTACTTGGAAAACAAGTTAATTCTTGACCAAATTCAAAAACTTTCCGTTCTTGCAATTTGGTCACTAATTAAGCTATCGTAATGATAAGCGTACTCAAATTCAAGATCTCAAAGAGCTCTACAAGATGCTTTTGACCGGAGTTGAAAATTAAAAAACGTGTCACTGAATTATTCAGTTTTGAAAAATGTGAAAAAAAACGCATTTGTTTCGGCTTTTTTCAAAACGATCTGGTGAACTGGATTTTTTGAGGACCCGGTCACCCGAGGACTTTTTGGATAGTTCATTAATTAAGCTTGACTTTGGCTTTTTACAGGTATCGAAAAAAGCTTCCAAAATTCGCAAAGTTATGCGACTTGAAAAAAATTAAATTTTGACAAAATTAAAAAACTTTACGTTCTTGCAATTTGCTGTCAATAATTAAGCTAACGTAAATGATAAGGTACTCAAATCACGATCTCAAAGAACTCTACAAGATCGCTTTTGAACGGAGTTGAAAATACTACAACGGTCACTGAATTATTCAAGTTTGAAAAAGTGAAAAAAAAAACGCTTTTTTCGGCTTTTTGCAAAACGATTCTGGTGACCTGGAATTTTTGAGGACCCGGTCACCCGAGGGACTTTTTGGATAGTTCATTAATTAAGCGGACTTTTGGCTTTTACAGATCGAAAAAACAAGCTTCAAATTCGCAAAGTGAGGGCTACTTGCAAAAAAGTTAATTCTTGACCAAAATTCAAAAACTTTACGTTCTTGCAATCTTGGTCAATAATTAAGGCTATCGTAATGATAAAGGTGATCAAATTCAAGATACTCAAAGAGCTCTACAAGATGGCTTTGGACCGGAGTTGAAAATACCCAAACGTGTCACTGAATTATCAAGTTTGAAAAAAGTGAAAAAAAAACGCATTTTTTCGGCTTTTTTCAAAACGATCTGGTGACCTGGCAATTTTTGCGGACCCGGTCACCCGAGGGGACTTTTTGGATAGTTCATTAATTAAGCTTGACTTTGGATTTTACAGATCGAAAAAAAGCTTCAAAATTCGCCAAGTTATGCCGAATTTGAAAAACAAGTTAATTTTGACCAAATTCAAAAACTTTACGTTCTTGCAATTTGGTCAATAATTAAGCTACCGTAATGATAAGGTACTCAAATTCAAGATCTCAAAGAGCTCTACAAGATGATTTTGACCCGGAGTTGAAAAAAAATACTCAAAACGGTCACTGAATTATTCAAGTTTGAAAAAGTGAAAAAAAACGCATTTTTCGGCTTTTTTCAAAACGATTTGGTGACCTGGAATTTTTGAGTCAGACCCGCGTCACCCGAGGACGTTTTGGATAGTCCAATAATTAAGATTGACTTTTGCTTTTACAGATTCGAAAAAAGCTTAAAATTCCCCGCAAAGTTATGCTACTTGAAAACAAAATAATTGGGACCCAAATTCAAAAACTTTACCGTTCTTGCAATTTGGTCAATAATTAAGCTACCGTAATGATAAGGTAATCAAATTCAAGATCTCAAAGAGCTCTACAAGATGCTTTTGACCGGAGTTGAAAATTAATCAACGGTCACTGAATTATTCAAGTTTGAAAAAGTGCAAAAAAAACGCATTTTTTCGCTTTTTTCAAAACCACGATCTGGTGACCTTGGAAATTTTTGAGGACCCGGTCACCCGAGGACTTTTTGGATAGTTCATTAATTAAGCTTGACCTTTGGCCTTTACAGATCGAAAAAAAGCTCTCAAAAGAACAAAGTTATGCGATTTGAAAACAAGTTAATTTTGACCAAATCAAAAAACTTTACGTTCTTGGAATTTGGTCAATAATTAAGCTACCGTAATGATAAGGTACTCAAATTCAAGATCTCAAAGAGCTCTACAAGATGCTTTTGACCGGAGTTGAAAAATACCCAACCGGTCACTGAATTATTTCAGTTTGAAAAATTGAAAAAAACGCATTTTTCGGCTTTTTTCCAAACAACGAGCTGGTGACCTGGAATTTTTGAGGACCCGGTCACCCGAGGACTTTTTGGATAGTTCATTAATTAAGCTTGAACTTGGCTTTTACAGATCGAAAAAAGCTTCAAAATTCGCAAAGTTAGTACTTGAAAACAAGTTAATTTTGACCAAATTCAAAAACTTTACGTTCTGGCAATTTGAAATAATTAAGCTATCGTCATGATAAGGTACTTCAAAGTCAAGATCTCAAAGAGCTCTACAAGATGCTTTTGACCGGAGTTGAAAAATACTCAAACGTCACTGAAGTATTCAAGTGTGAAAAAGTGAAAAAGAAACGCATTTTTTTCGGCTCTTTTCAAAAAACGATATGGTGACCTGAATTTTTTGAGGACCCGGTCACCCGAGGACTTTTTGGATAGTTCATTAATTAAGCTTGACTTTGGCTTTTACAGATCGAAAAAAGCTTCAAAATTCGCAAAGTTATGCGACTTGAAAACAAGTTAATTTTGACCAAATTCAAAAACTTTACGTTCTTGCAATTTGGTCAATAATTAAGCTACCGTAATGATAAGGTACTCAAATTCAAGATCTCAAAGAGCTCTACAAGATGCTTTTGACCGGAGTTGAAAATACTCAACGGTCACTGAATTATTCAAGTTTGAAAAAGTGAAAAAAACGCATTTTTCGGCTTTTTTCAAAACGATCTGGTGACCTGAATTTTTGAGGACCCGGTCACCCGAGGACTTTTTGGATAGTTCATTAATTAAGCTTGACTTTGGCTTTTACAGATCGAAAAAAGCTTCAAAATTCGCAAAGTTATGCGACTTGAAAACAAGTTAATTTTGACCAAATTCAAAAACTTTACGTTCTTGCAATTTGGTCAATAATTAAGCTACCGTAATGATAAGGTACTCAAATTCAAGATCTCAAAGAGCTCTACAAGATGCTTTTGACCGGAGTTGAAAATACTCAACGGTCACTGAATTATTCAAGTTTGAAAAAGTGAAAAAAACGCATTTTTCGGCTTTTTTCAAAACGATCTGGTGACCTGGAATTTTTTGAGGACCCGGTCACCCGAGGACTTTTTGGATAGTTCATTAATTAAGCTTGACTTTGGCTTTTACAGATCGAAAAAAGCTTCAAAATTCGCAAAGTTATGCGACTTGAAAACAAGTTAATTTTGACCAAATTCAAAAACTTTACGTTCTTGCAATTTGGTCAATAATTAAGCTACCGTAATGATAAGGTACTCAAATTCAAGATCTCAAAGAGCTCTACAAGATGCTTTTGACCGGAGTTGAAAATACTCAACGGTCACTGAATTATTCAAGTTTGAAAAAGTGAAAAAAACGCATTTTTCGGCTTTTTTCAAAACGATCTGGTGACCTGGAATTTTTGAGGACCCGGTCACCCGAGGACTTTTTGGATAGTTCATTAATTAAGCTTGACTTTGGCTTTTACAGATCGAAAAAAGCTTCAAAATTCGCAAAGTTATGCGACTTGAAAACAAGTTAATTTTGACCAAATTCAAAAACTTTACGTTCTTGCAATTTGGTCAATAATTAAGCTACCGTAATGATAAGGTACTCAAATTCAAGATCTCAAAGAGCTCTACAAGATGCTTTTGACCGGAGTTGAAAATACTCAACGGTCACTGAATTATTCAAGTTTGAAAAAGTGAAAAAAACGCATTTTTCGGCTTTTTTCAAAACGATCTGGTGACCTGGAATTTTTGAGGACCCGGTCACCCGAGGACTTTTTGGATAGTTCATTAATTAAGCTTGACTTTGGCTTTTACAGATCGAAAAAAGCTTCAAAATTCGCAAAGTTATGCGACTTGAAAACAAGTTAATTTTGACCAAATTCAAAAACTTTACGTTCTTGCAATTTGGTCAATAATTAAGCTACCGTAATGATAAGGTACTCAAATTCAAGATCTCAAAGAGCTCTACAAGATGCTTTTGACCGGAGTTGAAAATACTCAACGGTCACTGAATTATTCAAGTTTGAAAAAGTGAAAAAAAACGCATTTTTCGGCTTTTTTCAAAACGATCTGGTGACCTGGAATTTTTGAGGACCCGGTCACCCGAGGACTTTTTGGATAGTTCATTAATTAAGCTTGACTTTGGCTTTTACAGATCGAAAAAAGCTTCAAAATTCGCAAAGTTATGCGACTTGAAAACAAGTTAATTTTGACCAAATTCAAAAACTTTACGTTCTTGCAATTTGGTCAATAATTAAGCTACCGTAATGATAAGGTACTCAAATTCAAGATCTCAAAGAGCTCTACAAGATGCTTTTGACCGGAGTTGAAAATACTCAACGGTCACTGAATTATTCAAGTTTGAAAAAGTGAAAAAAACGCATTTTTCGGCTTTTTTCAAAACGATCTGGTGACCTGGAATTTTTGAGGACCCGGTCACCCGAGGACTTTTTGGATAGTTTCATTAATTAAGCTTGACTTTGGCTTTTACAGATCGAAAAAAGCTTCAAAATTCGCAAAGTTATGCGACTTGAAAACAAGTTAATTTTGACCAAATTCAAAAACTTTACGTTCTTGCAATTTGGTCAATAATTAAGCTACCGTAATGATAAGGTACTCAAATTCAAGATCTCAAAGAGCTCTACAAGATGCTTTTGACCGGAGTTGAAAATACTCAACGGTCACTGAATTATTCAAGTTTGAAAAAGTGAAAAAAACGCATTTTTCGGCTTTTTTCAAAACGATCTGGTGACCTGGAATTTTTGAGGACCCGGTCACCCGAGGACTTTTTGGATAGTTCATTAATTAAGCTTGACTTTGGCTTTTACAGATCGAAAAAAGCTTCAAAATTCGCAAAGTTATGCGACTTGAAAACAAGTTAATTTTGACCAAATTCAAAAACTTTACGTTCTTGCAATTTGGTCAATAATTAAGCTACCGTAATGATAAGGTACTCAAATTCAAGATCTCAAAGAGCTCTACAAGATGCTTTTGACCGGAGTTGAAAATACTCAACGGTCACTGAATTATTCAAGTTTGAAAAAGTGAAAAAAACGCATTTTTCGGCTTTTTTCAAAACGATCTGGTGACCTGGAATTTTTGAGGACCCGGTCACCCGAGGACTTTTTGGATAGTTCATTAATTAAGCTTGACTTTGGCTTTTACAGATCGAAAAAAGCTTCAAAATTCGCAAAGTTATGCGACTTGAAAACAAGTTAATTTTGACCAAATTCAAAAACTTTACGTTCTTGCAATTTGGTCAATAATTAAGCTACCGTAATGATAAGGTACTCAAATTCAAGATCTCAAAGAGCTCTACAAGATGCTTTTGACCGGAGTTGAAAATACTCAACGGTCACTGAATTATTCAAGTTTGAAAAAGTGAAAAAAACGCATTTTTCGGCTTTTTTCAAAACGATCTGGTGACCTGGAATTTTTGAGGACCCGGTCACCCGAGGACTTTTTGGATAGTTCATTAATTAAGCTTGACTTTGGCTTTTACAGATCGAAAAAAGCTTCAAAATTCGCAAAGTTATGCGACTTGAAAACAAGTTAATTTTGACCAAATTCAAAAACTTTACGTTCTTGCAATTTGGTCAATAATTAAGCTACCGTAATGATAAGGTACTCAAATTCAAGATCTCAAAGAGCTCTACAAGATGCTTTTGACCGGAGTTGAAAATACTCAACGGTCACTGAATTATTCAAGTTTGAAAAAGTGAAAAAAAACGCATTTTTCGGCTTTTTTCAAAACGATCTGGTGACCTGGAATTTTTGAGGACCCGGTCACCCGAGGACTTTTTGGATAGTTCATTAATTAAGCTTGACTTTGGCTTTTACAGATCGAAAAAAGCTTCAAAATTCGCAAAGTTATGCGACTTGAAAACAAGTTAATTTGTGACCAAATTCAAAAACTTTACGTTCTTGCAATTTGGTCAATAATTAGCCTAACCGTAATGATAGATGTACTCAAGATTCAAGATCTCAAAGAGCTCTACAAGATGCTTTTGAACGCGGAGTTGAAAATACTCAAACGGTCACTGATTATTATTCAAGTTTGAAAAAGTGAAAAAAACGCATTTTTTTTCGGCTTTTTCTCAAAACGATCTGGTGACCTGGAATTTTTGCGGACCCGGTCACCCGAGGACTTTTTTGGATAGTTCCTTAATTAAGCTTGACTTGGGCTTTTACAGATCGAAAAAAGCTTCAAAGTTCGCAAAGTTATGCGACTTGAAAACAAGTTAATTTTGACCAAATTCAAAAACTTTATACGTTTCCTTGCAAGTTTGGTCAATAATTAAGCTACCGTAATGATAAGGTACTCAAATTCAAGATCTCAAAGAGCTCTACAAGATGCTTTTGACCGGAGTTGAAAATACTCAACGGTCAATGAATTATTCAATTTTGGAAAAAAGTGAAAAAAACGCATTTTTCGGCTTTTTTCAAAACGATCTGGTGACCTGGAATGTTTTGAGGACCCGGTCACCCGATGGGACTTTTTGGATATTTCATTAATTAAGAAGCTTGACTTTGGCTTTTACAGATCGAAAAAAGCTTTCAAAATTCGCAAAGTTATGCGACTTTAAAACAAGTTAATTTTGACCGAAATTCAAAAACTTTACGTTTCTTGGGCATTTTGGTCAATAATTAAGCGACCGTAATGATAAGGGTACTCAAATTCAAGATCTCAAAGAGCTCTACAAGATGCTTTTTGACCGGAGTTGAAAATGACTCAACGGTCACTGAATTATTCAAGTGGTGAAAAAAAAGAAGTGAAAAAAACGCATTGTTTCGGCTTTTTTCAAAACGATGGCTGGTGACCCTGGAATTTTTGAGAGACCCGGTCTACCCGAGGACTTTTTGGATAGTTCATTAATTAAGCTTGACTTTGGCTTTTACCAGATCGAAAAAAGCTTCAAAATTCGCAAAGTTATGCGACTTGAAAACAAGTTAATTTTGACCAAATTCAAAAACTTTACGTTCTTGCAATTTGGTCAATAATTAAGCTACCGTAATGATAAGGTACTCAAATTCAAGATCTCAAAGAGCTCTACAAGATGCTTTTGACCGGAGTTGAAAATACTCAACGGTCACTGAATTATTCAAGTTTGAAAAAGTGAAAAAAAACGCATTTTTCGGCTTTTTTCAAAACGATCTGGTGACCTGGAATTTTTGAGGACCCGGTCACCCGAGGACTTTTTGGATAGTTCATTAATTAAGCTTGACTTTGGCTTTTACAGATCGAAAAAAGCTTCAAAATTCGCAAAGTTATGCGACTTGAAAACAAGTTAATTATGACCAAATTTAAAAAACTTTACGTTCTTGCAATTTGGTCAATAATTAAGCTACCGTAATGATAAGGTACTCAAATTCAAGATCTCAAAGAGCTCTACAAGATGCTTTTGACCGGAGTTGAAAATACTCAACGGTCACTGAATTATTCAAGTTTGAAAAAGTGAAAAAAACGCATTTTTCGGCTTTTTTCAAAACGATCTGGTGACCTGGAATTTTTGAGGACCCGGTCACCCGAGGACTTTTTGGATAGTTCATTAATTAAGCTTGACTTTGGCTTTTACAGATCGAAAAAAGCTTCAAAATTCGCAAAGTTATGCACATTGAAAACAAGTTAATTTTGACCAAATTCAAAAACTTTACGTTCTTGCAATTTGGTCAATAATTAAGCTACCGTAATGATAAGGTACTCAAATTCAAGATCTCAAAGAGCTCTACAAGATGCTTTTGACCGGAGTTGAAAATACTCAACGGTCACTGAATTATTCAAGTTTGAAAAAGTGTAAAAAAACGCATTTTTCGGCTTTTTTCAAAACGATCTGATGACCTGGAATTTTTGAGGACCCGGTCACCCGAGGACTTTTTGGATAGTTCATTAATTAAGCTTGGACTTTGGCTTTTACAGATCGAAAAAAAGCTTCAAAATTCGCAAAAGTTATGTGACTTGAAAACAAGTTAATTTTGACCAAATTCAAAAACTTTACGTTCTTGCAATTTGGTCAATAATTAAGCTACCGTAATGATAAGATACTCAAATTCAAGATCTCAAAGAGCTCTACAAGATGCTTTTGACCGGAGTTGAAAATACTCAACGGTCACTGAATTATTCAAGTTTGAAAAAGTGAAAAAAACGCATTTTTCGGCTTTTTTCAAAACGATCTGGTGACCTGGAATTTTTAAGGACCCGGTCACCCGAGCACTTTTTGGATAGTTCATTCATTTCGCTTGACTTGGGCTTTTACAGATCGAAAAAAGCTTCAAAATTCGCAAAGTTATGTGACTTGAAAACAAGTTAATTTTGACCAAATTCAAAAACTTTACGTTCTTGCAATTTGGTCAATAATTAAGCTACCGTAATGATAAGGTACTCAAATTCAAGATCTCAAAGAGCTCTACAAGATGCTTTTGACCGGAGTTAAAAAAAATACTCAACGGTCACTGAATTATTCAAGTTTGAAAAAGTGAAAAAAACGCATTTTTCGGCTTTTTTCAAAACGATCTGGTGACCTGGAATTTTTAAGGACCCGGTCACCCGAGCACTTTTTGGATAGTTCATTAATTAATCTTGTCTTTGGCTTTTACAGATCGAAAAAAGCTTCAAAATTCGCAAAGTTATGTGACTTGAAAACAAGTTAATTTTGACCAAATTCAAAAACTTTACGTTCTTGCAATTTGGTCAATAATTAAGCTACCGTAATGATAAGATACTCAAATTCAAGATCTCAAAGAGCTCTACAAGATGCTTTTGACCGGAGTTAAAAATACTCAACGGTCACTGAATTATTCAAGTTTGAAAAAGTGAAAAAAACGCATTTTTCGGCTTTTTTCAAAAAGATCTGGTGACCTGGAATTTTTGAGGACCCGGTCACCCGAGGACTTTTTGGATAGTTCATTAATTAAGCTTGACTTTGGCTTTTACAGATCGAAAAAAGCTTCAAAATTCGCAAAGTTATGTGACTTGAAAACAAGTTAATTTTGACCAAATTCAAAAACTTTACGTTCTTGCAATTTGGTCAATAATTAAGCTACCGTAATGATAAGATACTCAAATTCAAGATCTCAAAGAGCTCTACAAGATGCTTTTGACCGGAGTTGAAAATACTCAACGGTCACTGAATTATTCAAGTTTGAAAAAGTGAAAAAAACGCATTTTTCGGCTTTTTTCAAAACGATCTGGTGACCTGGATTTTTTGAGAAACCCGGTCACCCGAGGACTCTATGGATAGTTCATTAATTAAGCTTGACTTTGGCTTTTACAGATCGAAAAAAGCTTCAAAATTCGCAAAAATATGCGACTTGAAAACAAGTTAATTTTGACCAAATTCAAAAACTTCACGTTCTTGCAATTTGGTCAATAATTAAGCTACCGTAATGATAAGGTACTCAAATTCAAGATCTCAAAGAGCTCTACAAGATGCTTTTGACCGGAGTTGAAAATACTCAACGGTCACTGAATTATTCAAGTTTGAAAAAGTGAAAAAAACGCATTTTTCGGCTTTTTTCAAAACGATCTGGTGACCTGGGATTTTTGAGGACCCGGTCACCCGAGGACTTTTTGGATAGTTCATTAATTAAGCTTGACTTTGGCTTTTACAGATCGAAAAAAGCTTCAAAATTCGCAAAGTTATGCGACTTGAAAACAAGTTAATTTTGACCAAATTCAAAAACTTTACGTTTTCTTGCAATTTGGTCAATAATTAAGCTACCGTAATGATAAGGTACTCAAATTCAAGATCTCAAAGAGCTCTACAAGATGCTTTTGACCGGAGTTGAAAATACTCAACGGTCACTGAATTATTCAAGTTTGAAAAAGTGAAAAAAACGCATTTTTTCGGCTTTTTTCAAAACGATCTGGTGACCTGGAATTTTTGAGGACCCGGTCACCCGAGGACTTTTTGGATAGTTCATTAATTAAGCTTGACTTTGGCTTTTACAGATCGAAAAAAGCTTCAAAATTCGCAAAGTTATGCGACTTGAAAACAAGTTAATTTTGACCAAATTCAAAAACTTTACGTTCTTGCAATTTGGTCAATAATTAAGCTACCGTAATGATAAGGTACTCAAATTCAAGATCTCAAAGAGCTCTACAAGATGCTTTTGACCGGAGTTGAAAATACTCAACGGTCACTGAATTATTCAAGTTTGAAAAAGTGAAAAAAACGCATTTTTCGGCTTTTTTCAAAACGATCTGGTGACCTGGATTTTTTGAGGACCCGGTCACCGGAGGACTCTATGGATAGTTCATTAATTAAGCTTGACTTTGGCTTTTACAGATCGAAAAAAGCTTCAAAATTCGCAAAGTTATGCGACTTGAAAACAAGTTAATTTTGACCAAATTCAAAAACTTCACGTTCTCGCAATTTGGTCAATAATTAAGCTACCGTAATGATAAGGTACTCAAATTCAAGATCTCAAAGAGCTCTACAAGATGCTTTTGACCGGAGTTGAAAATACTCAACGGTCACTGAATTATTCAAGTTTGAAAAAGTGAAAAAAACGCATTTTTCGGCTTTTTTCAAAACGATCTGGTGACCTGGAATTTTTGAGGACCCGGTCACCCGAGGACTTTTTGGATAGTTCATTAATTAAGCTTGACTTTGGCTTTTACAGATCGAAAAAAGCTTCAAAATTCGCAAAGTAATGCGACTTGAAAACAAGTTAATTTTGACCAAATTCAAAAACTTTACGTTCTTGCAATTTGGTCAATAATTAAGCTACCGTAATGATAAGGTACTCAAATTCAAGATCTCAAAGAGCTCTACAAGATGCTTTTGACCGGAGTTGAAAATACTCAACGGTCACTGAATTATTAAAGTTTGAAAAAGTGAAAAAAACGCATTTTTCGGCTTTTTTCAAAACGATCTGATGACCTGGAATTTTTGAGGACCCGGTCACCCGAGGACTTTTTGGATAGTTCATTAATTAAGCTTGACTTTGGCTTTTACAGATCGAAAAAAGCTTCAAAATTCGCAAAGTTATGCGACTTGAAAACAAGTTAATTTTGACCAAATTCAAAAACTTTACGTTCTTGCAATTTGGTCAATAATTAAGCTACCGTAATGATAAGGTACTCAAATTCAAGATCTCAAAGAGCTCTACAAGATTCTTTTGACCGGAGTTGAAAATACTCAATAATTAATAAGTCCTTATTCTCATTTATTTTTATATACATATAAAATATTTTTTCTCATATCTAAAATGTGGAGTATACAGAAACTTTTTTTCAGTGAATAAATCAGATATTTAAAATTTGGTTGAAAACCATCGGCAAGCAATAAAAATTTATTACATTTTGTTTAAAAAAAATTCGACAAACAATAAAAATTTATAATTTTTTTTTAAATTTTGATTAGAAAAAATTCTATACTCTTTAATAAAGTAAGATAATTTTTTTAATTGCTTTTTTTATTTCAAGATATTTAACTAAATGTTAAACATCTATTTGATTAAAGTTGAAAATTGACTTTTAATGGCAAAATGAAAAAGAAATTTAGACTACATAAATCAGAGTGCAGAGAAATAACAAGAGACTTTTGATATCAATATATTTTAATTAACAAAAAATTTAAATTTAGATGATTAATAATTTGATAAGAATCAAAAATACCAAGCGAAAAAACATTATAATTGGAATCTTATTCACATGTGCCTTTTGCGGAATTATTGCGGCGACAATTCAAGTAATTTTAAATGAAACAAGTAGCACTACCAAAGCCAAAAGAATTCTAAAAAAGAACCCTTTAATCGATGGGTAAAAAAAAATAAATCCTAAGCTTAGAATAAATTATTTTTCTAGTCATAACGATTTGTCTTATATGATCAGAGAAAATTTTCAAAATATCTTCAAACGTTTTGATTTAAAAGATTTACAAAAATTAGACAAAAATGATTTACAAGGTACTAATGGTGTAACTCATACAGACCTACAGCGATTGGCAAAAGGCAGTATCGGGGGTCAATTCTGGGCTGCTTATGCGGGCTGTGATAGTGCCGGAAAAGATGCTCTTCGTATTCATGTTGAACAGATTGACACAATCAAACGATTTATAAATAAGCATAAAGATTTTTTTGAATTTTCAACAAGTGTAGGTGATATAAAGAAGGCATTTGATCAAGGAAAAATAGCCAGTCTGATAGGTCTTGAAAGTGGTCATGCCATCGACTCTTCTCTGGCAATATTGAGAATATTCTACGCCCTTGGCGTTCGATACATGACTCTCACTCATAACTGCAATGTGCCATGGTACTTTTTCATTAATTAAAAAATCTACAAATAAAAATTTAATCTGAAATTAAGAAATTAACAAAAATTTTTATTTTGAAAAAATTTAATTTTAAAACTTAAAAATCAATCAAGGGCTACAAACAATTTAGTAGACAGATTGAGCAATGCGTCAGCTTATGGTGGCTTGACTGACTTTGGTCGAAAGGTGATAAGAGAAATGAACAGACTTGGAATGATGATCGATTTGTCTCATGTGTCTCATCAAACAATGCTGGATGCTTTGGAAGAAAGCAAAGCTCCGGTCATATTCAGCCATTCGTCAGTGTACTCTTTATGCAATCATACACGAAATGTTCGTGATGATGTTTTGCTGAAATTGAAGCAAAATAATGGAATTATAATGATTAATTTTTACAATGGTTTTGTAGCTTGTGATCCTGATAATGCAGTTTTGTCAGATGTTGTTGGTAAATTTCAATTTTATTTTTATAATGTTAACTTAGCGGGTGTTATAGGCTTGTTACAATAAATATGCCAAAATATCTGAAAAATAACTAATTTTAATTAAACATCATAAAGATACAAATGATTTATTTTATTTTTAAAAAAAAATGTTTACCCATAATAATTCTGTCAAGATATGAAAATGCTTTAAAAAGGTTAATCTCATATATTTCAGTCATTAGAATTTTTTCTACATGGTTTTTATGTTTCTTAAATTTTTATTTTCTATATATATTAGGTTAAAATTGATTTAATCCAGCTAGACTAGTGGCATTTACATTTATTATCAACTAAATTTTCAAATTCTTAAGCATTTTCAGGGAATTGTTTTTAAAAATTTTTTTTTTATTATTATTATTATTTATTAGAGTAAAAAAAAAATTAAAATTTGATGGTGCGTTAAATTTAAGGGTTGCAAACTTTTCAAAATTACGAAAGACTTAAAATAAAAATTAAATCAATTAGAATTGAATCCGATTTTGAAAAGATAAAAATGGTAAAAAAATAGAAAAATGTTCGGTTAATTGTCTAGGCAGAAAACTTTTTTAATTAGTATTTAAATTTTTTTTCAACTTGACAACAAACTTTATGTGTTTTTCAAGTTTTGTACTCATCAGGAATTGAATGTGTGTTGGTTAGACTCGAGTGTGCGGTGGTAAGGTAGAATCGAAAACAATTCCTCTAAAATGTTATGCTAATAATTTATTTAAAATTTTTTTAATAAATTTAATAAAAATCCCTAGAATAATATTAATTTCATTTTAATCTGTAAATTTTAAAATTTCTTTTTTTTATCACAAAAATTAATTTAAAAAAAAGAAAAATTAAACTCATAAAAATTTTAATCGAAAATTTAATTTTTAGGATTAATGTTTAATTTAAAATTTAATAAAATCTATTTAAAGAAAAACTGTAAAAAAGGTTTAATCGTTAAAAAGGTTAAAAAGGTTAAGGTTTAAAAGGTTAAATAGGTTCCTTTTTTTAATTATCATAATTTAATGAATAATATTTTGATCAATTTAAAATAATTATTAACTATTTAAAAAATCTAAATTAAAATATTTAAACTATTTTTATAAAAAAAAAGTCAATTTACTTGTTAAGTATTTCTGGTGCAAATTAAATGAATTTTTGTACAAGAGACTGAGAGTGTGTTTTTAAAATAATAGATAAATTTTTTTAAAACTTGAAATGTAGCAAAATTTGATTTATTCTTTTTAAATTAAAATATAAATGAAAACAATTTTTTAAATTTTTTTAAAAATTTAAACTTGTAAAATATTTGAATTCAAAATTCTAGTTTTAAAGTTAAAATTGTTTAACCAACTTTTAATTTTTTGAATTCAAAAACTAATTTTAGCTATTTAGATCATTTAAACTATGTTAAGAAATTGATAGGTATTGATCATATTGGAATAGGAGGTGACTATGATGGAGTTCCGGAAACGCCCGTTGATTTAGAAGATGTTTCCAAATATCCAAATCTTATTATAAAATTACTTGACATTAATTGGACTGAAGAAGAAATAATCAAGATAATCGGAGGAAATCTTCTAAGAGTTTTGTCAGATGTTGAAAAAGTAAAATTAAATTTAAATAATTTATTTAGTAACAGAAATTTTAGTCTATATAATGTTTATTAGCATGCAAAAAATTCAAAAAACCCGAGACCCCTTGATGATATAATAAGCCAAAATGATTTGCCAAATGAGCACAAAAAATGTCGAACATCTTTTTAACATCTCAATTTAAAGTTTTATCAGGCAAATAAATATTTTAAATTTTTATTTATATAAACTTTGGTTGATTAAACATCAATAAATTTATTTCAAACATCAAAAAAATTCTATACCACTTAATTTGAATATTTATAAAATTAAAGTGTTTTTTTCATTTGAATTTTTTTTGTAATTTTTGTCTAAAAAAGAACATTGGTTGAAAGCTCCAATTCGGTTCGATTATAACAATTCATTTAATTTATTTAGAATTTTTTTTTTTATTATTTTTATAAAAACTAAATATCATTTGATAAGATAAGCAAAGTTAACAAAGCTATTTGGATTTGTAATTTTGGAACACAAAATTCGGTGCTAAATATTGCTTGACAACACCTCGAATTACTAAAAAATATATTCCATGACAGAAATGCTTACATTAGTAGCCTTGGGCCCGTCTCCCGTTTGACGTATTGAAGCAAGTATTATGCTCCTTCTTTACTTAAAAGCTCACGGTTAAGTTAATTAACTATCCAGTGGTATCGATAAAAATGTCGCTGTATCATAATGACCAGGACAACTATATTTTCTAACAGGGTTTCAAATTCATCAGGAAACCTATATGTACCGGACCCTTAATATAATTTATGTGCTGAAAATATTTTTAAAATGGTATATCGGATAAGAATATAAAATATCTAGAAGCTATAAGGATAAGATCACAGCCAGCAATAAAGATAGAATAAAGTTCTGGCCTTTTTCCTGAGGGCTAAAATAGTCGAACCTTACCCAGTTTCTAAACCTACTCCTGTGTACAGCAAAATTGATTTTAAGCAGGCTTTCTTTATCTTTAAAATTCACCCTAAATCAAAATTCGTAACTACTTTCGGTCACGGAGGGAAGTTCTACAACTTCACCAGAATGCACCATAGCACTTTACCTCCAACAGATGCTCCTAAATTGTGTACTGAAGTTCATTAGAAAATACTCTCAGTATACTTAGCTCTTAAAGACAGATTTTTGCAACAAAATTATTTTAGAAATTTTACAGTCAGCTCGCGTTCGAAATTTTGAGGTATCAAACCATTTTCATAAAGTCCCTAGCCCCTCTCAATATTAAAGGTAAATTCTTTTTAAGTCTTATTAGATCAATTTTTTGTCTATTCCTCATATCAGCTAATATCATTTGATATCTGCTAATAAATGCAATTTTTTTTTTCAATTTATTTTAAAATGTAAATTAAAAAACTTAATAAGTTATTTTAAATAAATAATTTATTTTTATTCACATATATTTTGCAGTAAAAAATACAAATTTTAAGAATTAAACTTATATTTGTATTTACTGTTCTTCAGTTAACAAAAGGGCCCTCTTAATTAGTCTCTTAATCCTTAAATTTGAATTTAAACAGACTTGTCTATAAATCACAGTTTTAAGTCTAAGTCACAAAAATTTAAATCAAAGTTATGACTTGCACAAAAATTTTTATCAATACCTGCTTCATCAGGACCAGTTGAAAGACTTTTTTCTAAATCTGGTAACATTAACAGACCACATAGGTATAGATTAATAGCCAGGAATTTGGAAGCAACTCCTTTATTGGTATCAAATATGGATTTATTAAATGAATAGAGAATAAAATACTATTAATTACATTTATTAATTATATTACTTTGTTTGTTTAATATATAATTAAATTTAATAAAAATATATGAAATATGAAAAAACTATGTTTAGAAATTTATTTCATTAAAAAAAAAATTTTAAGTCATTTACTTGACTTGACTTAAGACTTGAGGCTTAAAACAAGTCTGAATTTAAATATTAATTGTTCTAAATTTTTATTTATCAGCTGATAGCTGATAACAGATTATATTATTTTATAACAGATAATATCTGATGAAATGATGTGACTAGTTAATTTCGGCACTGTATGAATTGCATAATTTAAAATACAAAAATATGAAATAACATAAAAAGCATAAAAAGATCAAAGCATAAAAAGATCAAAGAATAAAATCATAGAATCAAAATCTAAATAAAGTATCCATATTTAAATTCATTTGATATCAAATGATACCAAATGATATGTTTTGATATCTACTGATATCAGCTATCAGCTCATATCAGTTGATATCATTTTTTTTTAACTTTCTTCATATCAGCTGATATCAGCTAATATCAGATGACATAAGATCATATCAGGTGAGTTCAGATATAAATTTCTATATGTAAAAATATTTGAATTTTGAAATTATTTATTCAAAAAAACTTAAGAAAAGTATTATTAGCTTTCATAGCATAACTCCAAGCTTCTTTTAATTTTTTTCTAATCGGAACGAATTAAGCCATTTCATCTTTTAATGATATTTGTTTAAATTTTAATTTCTTATAAAATTTTCTTTTCATTCTCAGAATTTCTAAAAGGCTACTGTTCTTGAATCTGACTTATTGGAATCGTAGTCGACTTTTTGGTTTGACACCAAAATTCATTTAAAAACTCGTCATTTTGTATTTTTCGAGATAGAATTCTATTAAAAGATCTCATATCCGGCACTTATTAAAAAAATTTTAAATGTTCTCTTTTAAATTTACTTCTAAAAAAGTTAGGCTTTTTTTTAAAATTAAGTCTTTGATTTTTATTAATTGTTTTAAGAATAAAACTTGAGAAAACAAAAAAATGAAAAAATCTTCCATAAAATAAAATAAAGAGAAAGTGTTTTAAAATTAAAGGGAAGTCAAAACACTGATAGATATAAAGCTCACCTGTGTTTCGTTCTATTCTTTCGACCTCATTAACAGCATGCATATTTTTGTTTAATGATTCAAGCAGTTCTAAAACTTTTTTTGAACGCCGGTCTGACTGTCAGCAGTCCACATCATGTTTTCAGTGTTATTTGATATTCTCAAAAGTGTGATTTCTGATGTTGAAAAATTTGAGCTTAATTAATTTTAATAATTATTACGATTTTAAATAGAAGTATTTTTAGTTTTAATTTTTTGAAAAATAAATACAATAATTGGAATTTTTAAGAAACTCAATTGAATTTATATTAATTTCAGAGTTGTTTAAAAGTCATAAGTCTCAAGCCAAGTCCAAGTCCGGACTTTCCATCATCTAAAAAAATAAAAATAATAATAATTTTTTTTTTTCTGATATTAGCTGAAATCAGCTGATATGAAGAAAGTTAAAAAAAATGATATTAACTGATATGAGCTGATAGCTGATATCAGTAGATATTAAACCATATCATTTAATATCAGATGATACGATGTGACAAGCTAATTTCCCGCACTGTGATTTTATTTAATCTAAAAAGTTAGATTAAATTAAATATTCAAATCTAAATGACTTTTCCTAATAAATTTTTCAAAATAAAGTTTTTTTTAAAAGAAATTTTAATAATTAAGAACAAAATATTTATTTTGAATTTGAAATTAGAAGACAATTTTATTAACAACTAGCAACAAAGAAATTTCTTTAAACAATAAACTTATCAAGTCAACCTAATAAATATGCTTAGTAACATGTCACTAATGTCGAGACAAATATTTTGTAAAAAAAGTCAATTTTGGGCTATTTTCGAAATTAGTGACATGTCATTATATCATTTTAAAAACCAGTGTTCGATATTTAATGACATGTCACTTTAGTTGGGTATTCGAAGTTTGTGACATGTCACTAAAATCGAGATTTTACGTTAACTTAATATTTGACTCCAGAAAATTTCTGCGAGCTGACCGTAAATTATTCATAGTAAAATATCTCTTGTTGTAATTAACGATTTAAAAAATATTTTTTTATAAAGATTTATTTTTAATAATTAATAAAAAAACAATTTCAGATTTTTTTTTTACAATTTTGAAAATACACATAAAAAATTATTGACCAAAAAAATCCAATATCAAAACATAATATGATCGAATTTTTTTTAAAAAAGATTAATTTTTAATAATTAATAAAAAAACAATTTCAGATTTTTTTTTTACAATTTCGAAAATACACATAAAAAATTATTGACCAAAAAAATCCAATATCAAAACATAATATGATCGAATTTTTTTTAAAAAAGATTAATTTTTAATAATTAATAAAAAAACAATTTCAGATTTTTTTTTTACAATTTTGAAAATACACATAAAAATTATTGACCAAAAAAATCCAATATCAAAACATAATATGATCGAATTTTTTTTTTAAATTCACAAATAAATACAAATAAACAAAGCATATAACTTATTAATAGAAAAAAATCCTATTTACATTATTCCTAATAGATCAAAATTTTTTTTTGAATCAATTTTCGACATATAGGACACTCATTCATTTGATCACCGCACAACTGACATGTACCATGGCCACACAAAAAAACCATATTTTTTTGCTTATCCATGCAAACCGGACACATGGTCTAGAAAAAAAATATTAAGCTCTAATAAAATGGTACCAAAAAAATAGCTACTTGTTCCTTTATGTCCTGGAGCTGTTGTTGCAGCTTTTTTAAATTCAGACAATTTCCGTCCAAATTTTTAACATTAGTTGAGTCCATTTTTGTGCTAATTATATTAATTTGTTTCTCAACCGGCATTCGACACTTGGTACACTTTTTCAAAGGCTTGGAACAAGATTCACATGTTTGTATGTGTCCACATGGTTCCATTAAAACATTTGCCACATGCTCATCACAGATCACACACTTTTCTAATTGAATTCGATCAAGAATAGCCTCCTTGCAGATCAGGCACTTTTTTAGACGGCCAGAGCATTCTTTGCATGCATTCAAATGGTTGCAAGGCTTGAATAGAACTTCTTGTCTTTTGTCACAGCAAATTGGACATTCATCGAAATCAATTTTTAAATTTTGTTTAGCTGAGTGCAATTTTATTGATTCAGAGTTGTGTTTAGCCAAAATTTTGCCAAATTCTGGATCATTGCACAGGTCTAAAGGAGTCTGATTCTTTTTATTTTTGATGGAAATATTAGCTCCATTCTCAATCAGCATTAGTGCTATTTTATGAAATTCTGCTTGGTTCATTTTCTCGCCTGGCTTGGAAACATTTTCAGCTCGGTTAGGGCCTTTTTCAATGGCAATCGAGCTACCATCATTCTGTTGCCTCAAATCTTTAAAGTTTTTTAGCAAAGAAATTGTGTAGTTTTTTAACAAGCTATGTAATGGTGTGTCTCCGTCTTTATCCTTGGCATTCAAATCACATTTACTTATTTTATTCAAGATAAGTGATTTAGCTATTTCATAATTGAGGCGCTCAATGGCAAAGTGTAGAGGAGTTTGTAGACTGTTATTTTGAATATTTATATTCAAAAAGCGAGAATAATTTAGCATTAGCTCAACGACTTCTTGATAGCTGTTCAAACATGCCAAGTGTAAAGCACTAAAGCCATCTTCTTTTTTTTCATCAATCAACCAATGTTTTTCTAAACTTATAATTTTGTCAAGCAGGCATTTCATCGAGCTACAATTTTAAAAATTAACTTTGTCATTTTAAATTTGAAAATTTGTTTTGTTTTTGGATTCAAAAAATTTCTTCTAAGTCCTGGTACTTTTCATCTCTTTAATTTCTTAACAATAATGTGGAGAATACACCTAGCAAGAGAAGTTTAAAAAACAAGTTGACCCACAAATTTAAATGAAAAAAAAAACACCTTGATGAAATTATAGACATTGGGAGGATAAAATTCTTACTTAAAAAATTATTGAAGTTTCAAAATTTTTAATTTTTTTATTTCTTTATTCTTGAGATAGTTACATAAAAATTATTTTTTTTTATGTCAAAAGTCATAAGTCAAATCAAATAAATGCTTGAAAATTTCAATATTTTATTTTCTTGTTGGCAATCGTATCCGCTTGGTAAAAAAATTTTAAACTCATTTTACTTTCGTTTAAATTCAAAAAAATAATTTAAGAGTATGTCCGAGATGAGTCCATTTTTTCTCTTGCACGAATTTTGTCCTAGAGTTAAAAGACAAATTATTATTTATTTTGAAGCTCTTGAGACAAAATTCGAGCAAGAGAAAAAATAGAATTATATCGGACTTGATAATTTTACAAAAATTCGGTTTAAATTTGGTCATTTTGAATTTTACTATTTTTTATCTTTATATTTCATAAAATATCAAAGTCAAAGCCATAAATTTGACTTAAACAAGTCTGATAGTTTTTTAATTTGTTTATCTGTACCGAGCTAAAGCTCCTTTAGATATATTATATTATGACCACTCTTATTTTAGAGAAGTTCTAAAATTTACCAAACATCTTAAATCTATTTTTGACTTTGATTTTCGTAAAATATGATAAATTTTGCTTTAGTAACTTAACGTAAAATATATTTTTTAGTTTCAAAAAAGAGAAAAAAACATAAATTTTATTTTAAAATGAGAAGGAAAATTGAAATTTATTTTTTAAGCGTAAAATTAGCAATAATATTAATTTAATTTATATAAAATTTTGTACTATTTTTTGTAACTTTGATTTAAATTTCAGAACCTTGATAATTTAATTTTTTTTTGCTTGTTCTTATATATAATGTATATTTTATTTTTTTCTTATAATTAAATGGGCTCAATTATCCCTTTATTGGTTTTGACCTTTGGTCTTTTTCGATTGAGTTGAAATATAACCTAAAATATATTTCTAAGTTTCAAAAAGAGAAAAAAACATAAATTTTATTTTAAAATGAGAAGGAAAATTGAATGGTTATTCATGATTAAAGTCAACTCAGAAGTTGAACTTGAATTTTTTTAATCAGTTTCCTAAAGCCACTTCTGGGCAGGTCCATGGTACGAATTAGAATAATTAGGAATTGTAAATTGAAAATTTTTTTCTAAGTTTTTTTTAGGTAGTACACATTATTAAAATATTGACTCAAACAGTAAAATTAAAAAATGTTTCATTCACAGAATTGAAAATTTTTTTTTGTTTTGATTCACTTTTTTTAAAAGTCAATTTTAGTTTATGCTTGAGTCACGTTTTAAATGTTTTTTTAACATTTTATATGTTTTTTTAATCCTCATCCTTAATTTTGACGAAATTTTTAAAAACTATAAGAAAAAAGTATCTTTTTCAAATAATATACTCTATGGTTGATTTTATTTCTTTTCATAAATAAATCTGCATATTTAAGAAAATAATTAATATAAGTAAAAAAGACAAAAAAATTATTATTTCAAAAAATTCAAAGGATTCAGTAATTATTCTGTCTTAAAAAGAAATTCTAAAATTTAACTTTAATTGTTAAAAAATAATTAAAGGTGGTTTTAAAAACAATAATCAAGGAAAATACAAAAATCATCCATGACCACCTTGTTAGCAAAAATTAACCTATTTTTAAACTAGAATTATTAAATTTTTTTGATTT
This sequence comes from Brachionus paranguensis, assembly GCA_016802215.1. Lineage (NCBI taxonomy): Eukaryota > Metazoa > Rotifera > Eurotatoria > Ploima > Brachionidae > Brachionus > Brachionus paranguensis. The sequence continues at coordinate 190,566 of JAESIX010000048.1, read as the reverse complement.
TTCAACTAAAAGGTTTAAAATAAGGTTTTTACAAAAATTTAAATATAAGTTTGGGATTTGAATTTTTATTTATGTGAAATAGCAGAATGAAATGCTAAAAATTCTTAATTTTTTTTCGGCAAATGTTACGTAGGACTCTTGCTTGATATGTTATCAGGTGATAACCAAACATTTTAATCCTGTCGGATATGTCATCAACCATCATTTTTTATTATCAGTAATTATGAAACAAAACTAATTTTTTTAAATTTCATCACGATAACAATTAAGGTTAACGTAATCAAATGTTAGTATTGAAGATATTTTTTTCAAAAAGACCTAAGCCAATAAATTTTATTAAGTTTACATTAAATTATATAATTTTTTTAACCTAATTAAAATAGATTTTAATTAAAAATTCAATTAATTTTACAAATTAAAATTAAAACATATCAAATTACAAGAAATTTAATCATAAAGTAAAATCTTAGATTTCATTTTATTCAAAAATTTGAAATTTTTAGCAAAAAATTTCAAAATAATTTGAAATTATTGATTTTACTAGAATAATTATTTTTATCAAGAAAAGCTAATTAAAATTTTCAAATTTAATAAATGCTTGAAAATTTCAATATTTTATTTTCTTGTTGGCAATCGTATCCGCTTGGTAAAAAAATTTTAAACTCATTTTACTTTCGTTTAAATTCAAAAAAATAATTTAAGAGTATGTCCGAGATGAGTCCATTTTTTCTCTTGCACGAATTTTGTCCTAGAGTTAAAAGACAAATTATTATTTATTTTGAAGCTCTTGAGACAAAATTCGAGCAAGAGAAAAAATAGAATTATATCGGACTTGATAATTTTACAAAAATTCGGTTTAAATTTGGTCATTTTGAATTTTACTATTTTTTATCTTTATATTTTATAAAATATCAAAGTCAAAGCCATAAATTTGACTTAAACAAGTCTGATAGTTTTTTAATTTGTTTATCTGTACCGAGCTAAAGCTCCTTTAGATATATTATATTATGACCACTCTTATTTTAGAGAAGTTCTAAAATTTACCAAACATCTTAAATCTATTTTTGACTTTGATTTTCGTAAAATATGATAAATTTTGCTTTAGTAACTTAACGTAAAATATATTTCTTAGTTTCAAAAAAGAGAAAAAAACATAAATTTTATTTTAAAATGAGAAGGAAAATTGAAATTTATTTTTTAAGCGTAAAATTAGCAATAATATTAATTTAATTTATATAAAATTTTGTACTATTTTTTGTAACTTTGATTTAAATTTCAGAACCTTGATAATTTAATTTTTTTTTGCTTGTTCTTATATATAATGTATATTTTATTTTTTTCTTATAATTAAATGGGCTCAATTATCCCTTTATTGGTTTTGACCTTTGGTCTTTTTCGATTGAGTTGAAATATAACCTAAAATATATTTCTAAGTTTCAAAAAGAGAAAAAAACATAAATTTTATTTTAAAATGAGAAGGAAAATTGAATGGTTATTCATGATTAAAGTCAACTCAGAAGTTGAACTTGAATTTTTTTAATCAGTTTCCTAAAGCCACTTCTGGGCAGGTCCATGGTACGAATTAGAATAATTAGGAATTGTAAATTGAAAATTTTTTTCTAAGTTTTTTTTAGGTAGTACACATTATTAAAATATTGACTCAAACAGTAAAATTAAAAAATGTTTCATTCACAGAATTGAAAATTTTTTTTTGTTTTGATTCACTTTTTTTAAAAGTCAATTTTAGTTTATGCTTGAGTCACGTTTTAAATGTTTTTTTAACATTTTATATGTTTTTTTAATCCTCATCCTTAATTTTGACGAAATTTTTAAAAACTATAAGAAAAAAGTATCTTTTTCAAATAATATACTCTATGGTTGATTTTATTTCTTTTCATAAATAAATCTGCATATTTTAAGAAAATAATTAATATAAGTAAAAAAGACAAAAAACTTATTATTTCAAAAAATTCAAAGGATTCAGTAATTATTCTGTCTTAAAAAGAAATTCTAAAAATTTAACTTTAATTGTTAAAAAAATAATTAAAGGTGGTTTTAAAAACAATAATCAAGGAAAATACAAAAATCATCCATGACCACCTTGTTAGCAAAAATTAACCTATTTTTAAACTAGAATTATTAAATTTTTTTGATTTTTCAACTAAAAGGTTTAAAATAAGGTTTTTACAAAAATTTAAATATAAGTTTGGGATTTGAATTTTTATTTATGTGAAATAGCAGAATGAAATGCTAAAAATTCTTAATTTTTTTTCGGCAAATGTTACGTAGGACTCTTGCTTGATATGTTATCAGGTGATAACCAAACATTTTAATCCTGTCGGATATGTCATCAACCATCATTTTTTATTATCAGTAATTATGAAACAAAACTAATTTTTTTAAATTTCATCACGATAACAATTAAGGTTAACGTAATCAAATGTTAGTATTGAAGATATTTTTTTCAAAAAGACCTAAGCCAATAAATTTTATTAAGTTTACATTAAATTATATAATTTTTTTAACCTAATTAAAATAGATTTTAATTAAAAATTCAATTAATTTTACAAATTAAAATTAAAACATATCAAATTACAAGAAATTTAATCATAAAGTAAAATCTTAGATTTCATTTTATTCAAAAATTTGAAATTTTTAGCAAAAAATTTCAAAATAATTTGAAATTATTGATTTTACTAGAATAATTATTTTTATCAAGAAAAGCTAATTAAAATTTTCAAATTTAATAAAAATCGATTTTTCTAATAAACACTAAAGCTATAATTTTATTTTTAACTAATATTCTATGCAGAAAATTTTGTAAGCTTTTAATCGGATTAAATAAAATTTTGCTAAAAATATATCTTTGAATATTGTTCAAAAAGTTAAACAAATATTTGCATTATTTAATCTCTAAAATTAAACTTTGAATTTTTAAATTTCAAGCAAAAAAAATATTTCCTATCACACACAAATATTTAATTTAAATCACAATAAACCAATTTACCTGACATTTCCTCTAAGAGCTGCGTGATGAATCGCATTAAATCCATGCTTATTGCACACCGAAATGTCCGCATTTGCTTCAAGAAGCAATTCTATAATCTCATCATTTTTTTTGGTTATGGCATCATGCAAAGGTGTATCGCCATCAACATCTTGAAGACTCGGATGAGCCCCGTAATTTAACAGTATCTTGACCACTTCAATATGTGCCTTATTCACGGCAATATGCAAGGCTGTTTGCATTTTTTTATTTCTTGAATTCAATTCCAAACTAGATTTGAGCTCTTTTCCTTCCATAGAAAATAAAATTTCAATCACTTTTGATTCATTACCAAAAGCGGCATGATGAATAGCTCTGTCGCCATCTTTGTCCTCGGCTTCTACGTCCACGTTGGATCGAATCAACAGCTTGATCACCTCCAAGTGACCATTTTGAGAAGCAGCATGCAAAGCAGAATGTCCGGCAAAAAATGAATTTACATTAGCTCCCGTCATACCAAGTATATACTCGCATTTTTCCATTTCTCCATTCGCCGCTGCTTTCACCAATTCTTCACTCAGTTCTTTGGTAATAATGAACTTTTTATTTTTTGTCTGATCCACTTTGCCAACAACCAAAGGGTTAAATGTCCACGTAGTACCACAAACTTCTATTTTGAGATCATTATCATCATAAATTTTAACAATTTTTCCAATTTGTCCAAGTGTCTTAAAAAAAGTAAAAAAATGAATTCCAAGTCTAAAATTTTATTAAATTTTTACCGGGAGCATTGCCTCAGCCCATTCTCCATGGCCATATTGGAGTTTTTTTACCAATTCCATGTCTGAGCTAATTTCGACCAAGTCTTCAACTCTAAATATTGAATCTTGGTTTTTAGTCAAATTATTGCTGAACAGATCGATGAGATTTGAACTTTGAATTGAACATTTTGGCAAATTTGAGCTACGCTCATCCAAATTGTTCATATTTTTATTTTCCGAGCTACTTTCTTGAGCCAAACTAAGCACTGCCGGATTTAGGGTCCATTTATTTCCACTAGAATAGGTGACTTCAAAATCGTTGTCAGAATCAATATTTGTGATGACACCTGTATTTCCCAAGCATTCAAACATTGCCTCACACCATCCACCATGACCTATCTGCAATGACTGAACCACCTCGAAGTCAAGATCAATGTTAACCCTATCATTTACTTTAAATATTTTAACCTCATCAATAATAGACGAATTTGAGCTTGTTATGGACTTGGATACATTTTCGACAGTCGAATTTTTAAAAAGTTTTAGTTTTTTTTTTCTGTCTTCTTCGCTGACTGCTTCGCTGCGCATATCGTTGATATTTTTTTTGCACTTGCGGTAGTCTTTATCACCCAGAACAGGTAAATGGTCTCGGTAATAATAGCCGCCTTTTGCATCACTTACACATTTTAAATCACTCTAAAAAAAAAAAAAATAAAAAATGTAAAAATGTTTTGGTAAATTATACCATTCCCTCGAAGCCTAGTCTGTACAAGTTCTTATTTCCGCTTTCCCAATGCACAAATACACCACTTAGAGGTGATTTGCTATTCCAATCTTTAACTTGAACCACTTTACCCTTGCAACTAGAACCACTATTATCCTGATCATCCCATGACCAGTCAATACCGCGCACAACTTTAGCACCTGGATAAATTCCTTTAAAACTTAATTTCTTTGATTTTTTTCTCGGTTCGACCAAAACCCTTTCAAGAAAAAAAAAATGTTTTTTTTTTTTGGAAAAATTTTATCCAAAAATTTACTTTTCGGACAGTTGGGTTAGGATTCTGAAAAAACGATGCTTGGTCTGATGTTTGTCATCATGATAACAACGTGAACAAAGATTGATATTTCTGTTATCATTAGCCAAACAATCGGCACATACCCATCTGATTCCATACAGGGGATCTTGTCCACATTCGTGGCATTTCACTGATTCGTGGAAAAAACCACATGGACTAGGCTCTAGGATACGAATATCGAATTCTACCGAACAACGGTAATTAGCACCAGTTCCATTGTCCCAAACGACCACTACTTCTTCACTGGATTCAAAGCTTCGAATCGTTCCGACATGACCCTCACCACCTTAAGAAATTTTTTTTTCTAATTTCAAATAATTATTTGATTTTGTTAGCTACCATCTTGTTTTGTCCATTTCCAATCTGGACCTCGGACCACCCGGCATCCTATGAATCTGCTCAAATTGTTCAAGTCTTTAGCTGAATTTTGTTCGGCCATTATTTTGCTAAATAGTGATTCAAATAGAAATAATTTATTTTTTGAGCGACTAAAACTGACTCTTGTATTCAGAGTTTAGCTTTAAATTAAAATATTTTTCATCATGATCTAAAAAAAATTATTTTGAATTAAAAAAAATTATTTGAATTAAAAAAAAAAATTATTTAAATAAAAAACGCCCCCTTGCTTAAATATTGAATGAGAATCAATAATATCGTGATACTTGGCAGGTGATCTTTCACAAATTTCTATCACTTTCGCTCTTTTTATTTTTTGCCAGTATTATGCTAGCTGTTTATTTAACAAAAGTGTGCTCATTAAAAATGAATTGATCCGATCTAAAACTATAATTATGAAAAAAAATAATTTCCTCTTAATTTTAGGAATTTTTAAGATAACTCGTGCATATTTTAAATTGCACAGAATATTTTTTAAAGATTAATATTAATTTGTAAATTCATAATTTTAATTTTTTAAATGAAAAAAAAATGGAAGACGAGTCTGCTATGGAAGACAGAATGGAGAGTAGCGATGAGCGTGTCCAAAGCGAGTGCAAAGAGCTTTTTAAATCGACTGATTACATTATGGAACCCACCATATTCGACACAATCAAGACCTATTTTATGCATGGAGGCGAGCCTGGTCCAGTAGTGGAACTTTTGTCCGAAAATTACACGGCCATTGCTCAGAATGTAAACCTAATGGCCGAATGGCTGATTGGACTCGGAACACCTGTTCAAGAAGTACAGGTCTTGGTCGAAAATCACTTAAAAAATTTGATTATGAAAAATTTTGATGCCAAAAAGGCCGATTCCATATTCACAATGGAAGGTGGTGTGCCACAGTGGTTGACAGAAATAATTGAACACTCTGTTTGGAGGAAAATGCTCTTTAAGCTTGCTGAGCTGCATCCTAGTTGCCTAATGCTAAATTTTACAGTCAAAGTAAATTATAATTTTATTTTAAAGTTTATTATAAAGAAAATTTAAAAGTTAATTAGCGATTCTGGTTTTGAAAAAGAGATCAATAGTGTTGCTGTTGCTTCGCAGCAAGTGGAAGTCTTTTCCAAAGTGTTCAAAACTTCAATAGCAAAATTTATAGAAGATGGTATCGAATTACAAGACAACAACTTGGATGAAATAATTGTAAGTTTTTATTTTTTAATAAAAAAATTTAATATTTTATCACGACCAAAATAATTGCACAAATATTCATAAAATTTGAACTCTAATTTAGTTAGAATAACTGAATTAGAGTTGACTTTATGAAAGTTGTCATTAAGATCAAAATTTTGAAAATATTTTTCATATTTTTTCCTCATTTTTTTAATTAAAATCTGCTTGGAAACTGATGGTACATTTGAGCGTTCGCAATATTTTGCTAGTCGGAGAAATTTTTTCAATCGTTCACCCAAACAAATCATTTCTAGAATTTTTTCCTTTAGACCTTAAATAAAAAAAATATTTAGTTTTTTAATCAAGTTGCTTAACTGGTTCTGAATTGAATTAGCACCTTTGGTTGACAAGAACAGTGGTCTTTTTTTAAAGAAGTAAAGAATTTTTTCTAGATCACACTTAAAAAGCTTAAGATTCAAAAAGAAAATTTTTAAACAATTATTAGTCAATATTGATATTTGAGTAAATATTTTTCTTCCTCTTCTTTCATAAATATTGAGCTAAATGTTGCTCTTTTAAGTACTTGAAAACAAAAAATTCGTTTTATTAGAGTATTAGTGCTGTTCGATATTTCAATTTTTAATTAATTTCAAATTCTGAAAAAAATTTAAATATCTAAACTGAAATGCAGGAACCGATTGACTTTAATAATTCAAAAAAAATTATCAACAAGGCTACGCAATAGATTTCTAAAATGTTATTAAAGCTAAAAAATATTTTTATTTCATTACGATGTTTCTAAAGAAAAAATGAAAATTTGAAGCAATTTTTTTCATGAAAATCGAAACAAAAAACACAGAAAATATTTACTTTTAAAATTTTTTTTAATCATGCTGGTGAAATCATAGAATTAAAAAAAAACAATTTTTCTTTTTAAATTTATTTCATCCTTAATCAAAATTTTGACCTAACGAGAATTGTTTTAATATTTTCTGAATCTCTATCTTTTGACATAATTGCCTCGAAATTTTTAATTAAAAGTGTAATTAATTAACAATAAAATAAAAATAAAAGTTTTTAAAAAGGCCAAACTTCCTCATTTTTTAAGCCTTAAATCATTTTTTGTTAGATTAAAATATTCTATTAAATTTTTTTTTATCGGAATATTGCTCTTCAGATAAATAATCAAATTAAAGTTCTTTAAAAAAAATAAACCACTTTCTTTTTCTTTTGTAAACTTTAGATTTTTAAAGCTTAACTTATATTAAAATCAAATTATAGAAACAAAACTATTGAAGTTGCGAACAAATTGAATTTTTTTGAACAAAATTTCAAAAAAAGATAATTTTAAGTAAGTTTAAGTTCCATGAATAAATTCAAACATTTAATTTAAAAGAAAAATTGGAAAAGTATAATAAAAAGATTTTATAATTTTAATGAAAAATAGTGCAATAATTTAAGCTAATTATTATAAAAAAGAAAATTCTTATAGAATAAACTTCAGTGATCACTAAAAGGTATCTTAAATGCTGTAAATCAAAATCAAATTCTAAATTAAATTTAATTAATCTAACGATTAAAGAAAAAGTGATTTTTGAAAAATATTAAATCATTATTTATTTTGAATAATTTTATTTTTAAAATGAAGGCTTCTATTAATATTTAACTAATAATTTTGAAAAATCGCCAAAATCACTGAATTAAAATTTTAACCACTGAATTTTTAAAACTTTTATTATTTATGGTAAATTAATAATCAGAATAAGATTTGTTTTTTACCAAAAAATTCATTATTTATTCTAATTTTTTTCAATTTAAAAATAATTCTTTTAAAATTTTTGAAATAATAGGCTCAAATAAAGGAAAACAGATGAGCATAAGCTCACAAAAAAATATTCTGAAGACGCTGAAAAAAACGAAAATTTATTGAAAAGAAACAAAAAACATTAGAAATTATTTTTAGAAATGAATCAAAGCTTACTATAGATCATTACTTTAGCTAATTATAAACTACACGCTTACTTACATATACTCTAGAGGTATTATATAAGGGATTTATTTTTGAGAAATTTACTTATTTTAGCGATTTTATATGTAAACAAAATTTTACAGATAGATAACTTGCTCTATGAAGAAAAATATTTGTTATAAAATTAAGATCCAATTTTTAAAAATTTTGTCATTTTTATGAAGTTAAATTAAAATTAAATTCAAAGTTGGTGATTTTACAGAATTTGTTGTGAATGATTATAATAAGCCAACACTTTTTAGGCTAATATTTAATATTTATAATTGTTCGTTTCTTTTTTATAATTGACCATAATTTTAAACAATAATTTAAAATTAATAAATTAATTTTTAAAACTTGAACCTCCACGCGACTCTTTACAAACTAAAAAAAATTTAGAAATATAATCTTTCGTTAAGTGATTGCTTTATAATATCAAGAGAAAATTTATAAAATTTTTACTCACCTAGATTAATAAGAATTGTTACTAAATATTTCCAGGCAAAATAAAATGGTATTTTTCTTTGCAAACATTGAAAATGATCACAGATCAAAATACCAGTAAAAAAAGTCCAAGAGATGTAGACTCTGTATATTCGCTTTTTTTTTTTAGCTATCCATGCCTGGATCGAACTAATGACCAAATTGGTAAAGCATATTAAGTGAAAGATAGTAGACACACAATTTTTAATATCGCCTAATTTGATCATATTTTTTAGATTTTAAAAGAAAAATTAAAAATCTCTTTAGTAACTAAATTAAAATTTAAGGCGCTTGCATGCCGCGCTGAGCATACATATCTTTATTCTCAAATTCTCCTAAATTCAATCTACGACCGAAACAAACAAAATTGCCACCATAATGGAACTTTCATTGCCAAAAGGATTTCACAAGAGATCGATCTTGCTGCACGAGCAAAAAACTACAACACAACGCCGTATTCTTTGGCTCTTAATGAAACTCCGCGATATCCAAGAGTGTATTCAAGTCTCGATTCAATGCTGACAAAAAATGCACTGAATACCAGCGACATAACTAATGTATTTTTTTTATTTTAAAGAGAATAAATTTTTTTAAAATAATAATTTTCTTTAGTTGTTTAAACTGTATTCTAGCGATGACCCGCCACCTGTCAGTTTAATCCGCAATAGCCGCTTTTTGGACATGCTCATCAATTATTTTTTTGAACCAACTGCTAAGCCAAATCCTGAGCATAAAGACAAATATTTGTTTTTGCTAGCCTATGCGACCACTGTTTGTGAGATGTACAATGGCGATGAGCGAATTTCGATTCTAAAAGATGATCTAGAAAAGACCCAAAATTCAATTTGTATTGCCTATAACATATGCCACGAAAACAAAGCCTCAAGTGATCTGCTGGGAGACTTGAACGAACTTCTGAAGACTATATCTTATCCAGTTGTGGCTATTGGAATCCTAAAATGGGTCGAACTAATCATAGTTGATCCGAGTTACTTTAAGCTAAACACAGATGGATCGCCAATTCATCTCATAATGCTGGACGAGATTGTCCAGATTCATCCTTTGATGCACAAGCGAGTTTTTACCTTGTTAAATAAGCTTTTTTTAACCAGCTTTGCCGACCTGGATAATCTTATTCAAGTAAAAGAGTATTTTTTGCAAATTTATTTAATTAAAAAATTTAATTTAGATTCAATTTAAAAAAACTATTATTGATCGAATGATTTTTTTAATGGGAAAGGGCTATGTGATACCAGTGCTTGCTTTTTTGAATAGATGCTGGAAAGATCAGGACACGGACATTTCTTTGATAAGACATTTTGTCATGGAAGTATTGGAAATGATCGGACCTCCGTATACTCAAAAATTTGTTTCTCTCTTCAAGCCGCTTATTGACAACGATTATATAAAAACATTTCTCAAAGCTGATCAGCGCAAAGTTGTTCAAGAATTTGTGGATTATTGCAAGGAAAACAATTTAATTGATTAAATTTGATAAAAAAAATAAAAAATTTGTAATTTTTTTTAAATAAAATTTTTTTGATGTTTCTTACAAAAGTTTGATGATGATTTACAGCCAAAAAAATACAATTGTTGCATTTCCTGAATAAATATATTATTATTATTTATTTACTTATTTGAGGCTCTATGTAAATAAATTCATTAAGTTTGAAATTTTTAATATGAATTTAGTGAAAAATAATTTTTTTTAATTCATTTTTAAAGTCAAATTTTATTTTTTAAGACAGAATTGTTCTTAGAATATTTAGCAGGTAATAAGTTTTATAAAATATGGTAAAAAGATAAAGTAAATAAAAAATAAGACAAAACTATATTTGTAATTAGCTATAAAATATTTATTTGAAAAATCTAAATATCGATTAATTAATTAAAAAATCAAATGCGAAGATACAAATTATTTAACACTCAAATGAAATTATTCAAAAAAAATTTGATATAAATACAAGAAAAAAATATTTACTAAATTCGTAGTCCTTGTTCGTAAAAATTTTTACAGATCGATTTGAAAATCTTGTCCCCTGCACAAGAACCACATGTAAATTGTTTACATTCGTCACAAGTAAAGCTCGATTTGTTTCCATTACATAACCTGATTTTCTATTATCGAATATTTTTCAAAACAAGAAAAAACTTATCTCTTGACATAAATTTTCCAATCATACTGACTCCATAAAGTTTTGACCACATGGCTTGGATAGGGAAATTTGGGCATAATACACCTCTTGCATAAAGGATACCGATAAAAGCTAATATATCTTCTTTTCTAAATGAAAGATTAGGATTCACAGCTTTCGAGTGACAATTTGTACAGTTCAGTATCAAATTTAGCATTGACATGTAAAAAATCATGAAAAATGCTGAAGTTTTGTCTCATTTATTTGATGTGTAGCATAGCTTGTTGGTCCAACTTTCTCATTAAAATTTATCTTTTTTCTTAGACTTGTCTCTTCTCCGTCATTCATTTTTTTTAGCATGAAAATAAAATTATTTTGTAATCAAAATTAATTATCTATAATATTTTTTTGATTTTAGTTTTGATGGAAAAAAAAAAATTTCAAAAAAGATTAAATTTGTGGAACAACAAGCAAAAGAAGCACCAAAAAGGGCCGAAAAAACCCCTCCGGTTTTTGAGTGTTAACCAAATAAAATTTATCTAACATTGTGCTATTTGAATAATTTTTTCTGCAAAAATAGTTATTAATGTTATCTTCATGATACGAAAAATTAAGGAGCTTCTAGTAAAAACAATTTTAAATAAAAAATGTTTTTTTTTGAAAAAAAGAACAAATGCATAATTATTCAAATTTATTGAATAAATTTTATTTAAAAAAAAATTATTCCTTACTTTTTCTTACGTGATTTTCGTAAAATTGCACATTTTTTAGTTAAATTTAGCAATGAAATTTAAGTCATTGAATTTAAGAAAAAACATTAAAGTTAACTACAAAATTTTTTAAAGTGACTCAAAATCAATAAAATATTTAAATGAAAATTTTATTTATTAATTAATTTTATAATGATCAAATATTTCATTTCATAATTCTACCAAATTTTACCAGAAAATGACAATCTTTAGACTAACCTAATCTGGAAACCTTTGGACCGTTTTTTATAAGTTTTGAAAACGAAATTATTTTTATATTTTTTGTTAATTTAAAATTAATTTACTTATCATCAGAATAAATTTTTCTATATTTCAACTTTATATTATTGTATCAAATTTAGGAAATTTGATTTATTTAATATTTTTTTGTAACAGAAGAATGAATTTTTGTATCGTTTTAAATCAAAATAAAGTATTAGCTAATTTAAAAAAATGCAAGTTAACACACACTTATAAATTTAACAGGAGTGATAGTTAATTTATTTAAATAAAGGCATTGAACAATTAAACTACTTTTTTAAATAATAAAGCTTCATAATTTAGACAATTTAATGTTTGTAAGGATAAAATTTAATTTAAAAGAAAAAATTAAAAAGCATGGAAAGGCCAGAACAAGCTTTCAATAACTGCTTTCAGGCTAATTATTGAGTACCTAAAAGATAAATTTAAAATTAATCATCCATTTTTTTTTAATTTTTTTTACTTAATTTATATTGATTGGATTATCTGAGTAAAATCTGCTTTTGTACATTCGAATCACATTTAGGACATTTTTTCAGTTTTCCACCTTTTTCCAAAATAAAAAATAATTACTATGCTTTTATTTTACATGGTTCTTTCAACAATTTATGTAACTTTACGTATGATTGCACTTTCTTACACACAAATACAACCTTAGATTACGTCAGCTTAGACAAAGTCAGAGTCAGACCGGCAAATTCTATTCCGGCCAAAAAAAATTGACAATTTTTGCCCTTTTTTTTCAAATTTTAATAAAATTTTCCTTTCTTTTAATAAAAATATTTAAATTATTTCTTACGAAATCTTTTTATTTTTTTTATTATTTGTTGTAAAAAGTTTTTAAGAGAAAAAGTAAGATTAAGTAAGATTTTCAAGATTTTAGAATTTTAAATCATTGATTTTATTAGTGAAGTTCTTTTTCATATTTTTGAAATATTACATACTTTCCTTCACTTACAAAGTGTGAAAAGTGCTCAAAATATGCTTTAAAATAGGCTTTCTATAACAAATACCTTTCTTCATAGAGCAAGTTTTTAACAACTTTTACTTACGAGGGAAAATTCTATAATTTTAAAAAGACTGCTATTCGTTCTTTCTCTCACCCTGCACATCAAATCCTTCTTGACCATTTGGACGATTTTATTAAAGCACATTCAAGTAGAGAAAATCTCTAAAACTTCTTATTTGATCTTCTGGCAAAGCTAGAGAGTGCATGATGGATCTTTCTCAAGAAAAAGTCCCTTTTAAACCCAATAAAATCAATTATTTAAAATTGCCAAATCTTGATAATCTTACTTAATCTTACTTTTTACAAGATTACGTAAGATTACGTAAAATTACACACTTTTTTGTAAGAATGATGTAAAATAAAAGCGCTGAATTCTTCAAACAACAAAAATTCTTTACTTACCACATGCATTGCAGGTTGAATGGCCGCAAAAAAATATCATATTATTTATCGCCTTTTTGCACAGTTGACAAGTAGCTCTATCTTTTAAGTAATTCAATTCTTTAAGTTTGGTTATGTAGCGCTTGAGATCCAAAATAATTTGCTCATTAGCTAAATGGATGTTTTTAGAGCACACTTCTTTATATGAGACTAACTTTTCGATTAATCTCTTGCATTTAGTGCAGTATTTAACAGTCCTGGCACATTCCGAGCACATGATCATGTGTCCACAAGGTTCAAAAAGATAACTAGACATCCGGTTTTTGCAAATAACACAAAAGCCAATTCGAACTGTTTCCTTCACAAAACAATCACACCTGAAACATTTGAAACAGTTGACTGAGCACTGGTCACATACCAAAATATGGTTACATGGTTTAAGTAAAATATCTCTTCTTTTTTTTAAGCAAAAAACACATATGTCGTAGTCTTCATTACAGAATTTTACAATTCGATTTCCACTAGAATTCTCATTGATGAAAAATTGCTCAAATCTTCGATTCAATCCGATTGAGAAGTTAAATAAAAATTTTACTACCTCAAAGTCGTAGCAAAAATCGAATGGAATTTGGTCACTTTTATTTTTTAAGAATACATCTGCACCATTTTCAATCAAAAAGCAAGCAATGGAAAGATACTTTTCTTTGATTTTCGATTCTCTGTTGATCAATTGAGAGAAAGAAAAATTTTTTAGCAAACAATGCAAAGGTGAATCGCCCTCTTTATTCTGTGCATTCAGATTACACCGTATTTTGTTGTCTGTTGGATATTTATATGTGCATAAAATGTTTATGATATCAAAATTTAATCGATCAATTGCTAAATGTAGAGGTGTTCGGTCAGCATCATTTTTAATGTTGATGTTCAAATTCCCATTTTCAACCAGCACTTTAACCAATTCAAAATGATTGTTCAAACAGGCCAAATGCAATGCACTGAATCCGTCTTGTTTTCTTTCATCTATTAACCAGTACTTTTTTAGCTGAATAAGTTTGATAACTATCAGTCTCATAGCACTTAAATAAAATTTTAATAAAAATTTGAATTTAAAAAAAATTTTTTTTGGATTGAATTTTTTTTTCATTTGTGATTTGTCTTAATTAATATGAACAATCGAATATAAAATTTATAATAAATTGATGTTTTGTTTTTTTTTAATTAGTCATGAGTTTACTAAAATCGTTATTTAAAATAACTAGAAGTGATTGAACAAGATGATATATTGCATAAAAATTAAAAAATTAGTTATTGTAGTGCATTTTTAAATTAAATGTCTAAATTTAAACTTAAATTGAAATTTCTTGGTTTAATTTGGATTATTTTTAGATCTAAATCTAAATGATTTAAATTCAATCTTTTTGTTGTTTTGGTTTTTATTTTTCACTACTCTTATGCCACCTATTATTAACGTGAAACGCCTTCCTTCCCAGGTCATCTCTGCAAGCATAGATTGCCGTAAGTTTCCACCTTTCCTCCATGTTATTATTAAATACACAAAACATTTGTAGGAGCTTTAAAGCGATTCAGTGTGCTTTTCAGAAAAAAAGTATTTAAATTTATCTTAGAAAGATTATTAATAGTTGACCAGATCCTAAAGATAATCTCAGCTGTCAGGACTAGCATTTTTTTGACTAACCTTTTTTAATAAAATTTTAATTTTTTTTTTTGGTAAAATAATAATTCATCTACGAGAATATTTATTAGTTTGATTTTTAAAAATTGTTTACTTCTGAAAAATGAGTCAAACAATTTTAAGATTTTTCGTTTAATTATTTTGGATTTTAAATGTTAGAAAATGAATAAATTAGTTACGATTTAAATTTAATTGTAAAAATAAATTATTTTGATCAATTTAAGTTTTAAAAAAAATTAAAAAAATTGAAATAAATTTATCCTAAAATTTTATTATTCGATATGGTAATTAAAATTTTTGAAGATTGGTATACTATTTTTTTTCACCAAAAAATATTCTATTAAACAAAAAACATACAGTGGCGATTTGACACGTGATTCTGAGGTAAAAATACGTAATTAAACGTTAATTTACGAAATTTTATAAAAAAATTTAATTTTACCGTATTTTACGTAAAATTACTTTTGTAAAATTACGTGAAATTACATAAATTTTCGAAAATTAACGAAAATTTACCAAATTTTTACGTAAAATTTGGTTAACCTGAAAGGGCCAAAAAAAAGACCATTTTTTTCGTTTTTTAATAAAATTTTTGAAAAAATTTGAAAAAAAAATTTTTCACTTTTTAAAACATGAAAAAAAATTTACCATATTTTACGTAAAGTTACGTAAAGTTTTATTTTTTTTAAGTAAAAAATCGTAAAAAAAAGGAAAAAAAGGTTAAAGACAGTAAAATTTTTTTATTATCTTTTATTTCAATTATTAAAATAAAAAAAATTCAATTTTTATTTGTTTTTTGCGTATTTTCGAAAATTTACGTGTCAAATCTCCACTGTTTGTTTTATAAACTACCATTTATTAAATAAGTTCAATTTTTCAGTTTAATATGTCTGTTTATATACAAAATGTTGATTTTTATTTTCTAATATATATTCTTTGAGCATAAATGACTTTTGATATTTAAGAATATTATTAATATTGAAATATTTTTCGAATATTAGACAATTTTTTGACGCATGTTCATATATTTTAGAAGCTTAAATTTTTTTTGATGAAAAAAATTACAGTAGCTACAAAAAGAAATTATTCTCATTTTTGTAGAGTAATAAATTTTCTTTTGATCGAAATCTTATTAGAATAAAATCAAAATAATTGTGCAAGGAATAAATTATTTTCGTCAATATTTACCTATTCAAACAAAGTCAATCTTAAGAATTTTATATTCACAAGCATGTAGGCAATTAAAGTTTTGAATAGAAGAGCTGGGTGCTAAATTAAGAAAGAATCTTGATATGAATCGATAACTACATTATGTTTAATGGAAATTGGTTAGTAGAACAAAAATTTTTTTTCTCAAAATATTTGAAAAGAAAGCAACCCTCGACTTCGTGTTGATTTAATTTCTTAATTTAAAAAAAGAAGGCAATAAAATGTTATTCATGGAAAAAAAATTAGCAATCGATTTCCAAGAATCTTTTAAAATTTATCAATACTTCATAATTATGAATTAAAAGATTTAAAAGACAACACAATTAATTTTATGCTTAATTTGGTTCTGAATCGTATAAGATTCTATTAGATTTTCTATTAAATAAAAAATTATTGATTAATTATTGAAAAACTTTCAGACAATATTAATGGAAAAGATCGAGGTTTAAAAGGGTTTTTTAGTACTGATTTTAATAAGAATTTTTAAAAGATTAATGAATTGAAATTTTTATGATTTAAATTAAAAATTATTTTTTTCTTCTATAAAAAAAACATTTCGATCAATTTTAAGTTTAAACAAAAGAGTTTTTTTATCGAAAATTGATACTTTGATTCAGTTAATTTTAAAAAAAAGTAATCAAATTCTAAAGTATTTAATTAAGAATTTATTTTGGAAAATATTAATTGTAAAAATTCAAAAAAATAACCAAAATTTAATTAAATATTCAATTTTTTCGATGTTTTCTAATATTTATATCCAACGAAGTAATAATGTCAAACTCTTCAGATAATGCTTACGGAAAGGTTCCGAAGAAAATAAAAGAATATATCTAGCTTGTAATTATAATGGTAAAATTATCAAAACATAAAACTTATTAAAAATTGAATATTCAATTTTATTTTCAATTCTTTCAATTTAATTCTAGACTAAATCTCAAATTACTTCTTAAAAAAAGAACAAATTGGATCAAAACATATAATTTCTTTTACTTTATTAATTAAATATTAACAAGTTTTTTTAATCCTTTAATTGAAGCAGAAAAAACCGGAAAAGAATATTTTTACTATAATTATTTTGCATAATTTAAAAAATTCTGATAATAAAAGATTCATTTAGTAATTATTTATTAAAAAGTAATAATTTACCACTAATGTTCCTAGTGTCAAATTTCTGCTATGTTGTTATTATTATATTTTTTCAGCAAGTCTCTGTTTTTAGCACGCAAAATTTTAATATAAGTTAGAACGATAGTTAATTTTGAATTTAAATCCAGTTCAAATTACTCAATATTGTTATAAATAGTCTATAATATTTAAATTATTAAAAATTAATGTCTATTTTTTTTCTTCTAAATCAATGCAACATGTTATATTGCATTTTTTAATTTGAAATTAATTTTTTAGGTGTTAAAAAGAAAAAAAAACACCTAATAAGATCAAATTATATTGATTAAATTGATTCAACAAATATAATAAAGATTTTATTTTAGGTTTAAAAAAATTAAGCATGCTGCGTTTTGTTATGTTTATTTTGAGATCACAAAAAATCAATTGAGAAATTAAAAAAAATAAATCATTTGAAACTTTTATTTTTTTGTTTATTTAATTTACCATTTAGTTTCCTAAAAATAAAAAACATGGCTTCGAATATTTTTTCATTTTAAAATAGATATATTCTTCTTTTTCTTTAGAACCTTTCTAACAGCGTTATCTGAACAGTTCAATTCTGTTAATATTATGTAAAATAATATTAACTGAAGTAACAAATTATTTTATTTATTTTTATTTTTATTTTCAAGGAAACGATAAAAATTAATTCTTTAACTCAGACTTTTTAACTACCAACGTATTCAACTACTAATGCTTTTTTCTCTGGTTGCCTGTGTTTCAATAGGCTTTTTTTTCGGTACTCTTTTAATCATTTTAGGGCGACTAGCACGTTGTTTTTGTTGACATGTTTTATTAATTAATTTATAGATAATTTTAATAAAAAAAATTGAATAAATAGTTAAATAAATTTTTTTAAAATCATAAATTATAGTCAGACATTTTGATTTCAAATATAATAACCTCTATCAGATTCTATCAATCATTATGAAAGTTGGTGAATTTCTTTACAATTCTTAGGAAAATTTTTTTTTAAATTTATGTAATGTGAATAAAAATTTCTAAATTATTAAAATTTAAAATGTCTGAGACTTCGGTTTATGATTTACGACACTTAACACGATGCGTCGTTAATAAAAAAGTGTACCAAGCTTACTTTGTAAATTGAAAAAAAACTCTCCTTTATATCAACCAAACTTTAGTTGGCTCGGTAACTGTATACAGTCTTTGAAATAACAGACTTCTTAAATTTAATGAAATTTTTTAATTAATTTTGTTGTAAAAACGTTTCATTTTAATCATTTATTTATTGGTAAATTATAAAAGTGATTAATTTTGTTTTAATTGACATTATTATTTTTTAATGTACAATTGTTTGGGAATCCTGGAGGTTAGTCCGAATGGTATGAGCTTTCGTTAAAAGCATCAAGTTTGAAAATTTTTAGATTATAACGAAAATTCAAGAATCAAGATAATAATAAGGTTTAAATATGAAAAAAAAAATAATAAACATTAAATATGTCTTAAATAATAAATGCTTTTATTTTTTTCCAAGTTCAGTGTCTAAGTTTAGTAACTAAATAATATTATGTGCGTCTTTTCTTCAGATAAAGAACACATGCAAAAAATCTTTTAAAATTAATTCTTTATTATTAAATTTTTTTAACAAAATCGAAAAGTCTGAAGAATCATTTTCTGGTTTCCATGGCAATAAGATCCCTTAATTCTATAAAAAACGTCTTCTGAGTAATGGAAGCAATAATTTATTATTATTTCTATTATTTTTTAGATCCAAGCTTCATAGGCAACAAAAAATTACAAAAAGTTTCAAAATACACTAAGTCACGAAAATTATTTAATTTTAAAAATTAGTTAAAACTTTAAAAATTTCTATTTTTTTAAGATAATTTAAAATTTTATATAGATGAAAATTATCCAACTATGTACAAATTTTTCTTATTTTATATTAAATGAATTTAATTGAGTGAACTAGTCCGCATTTTTTTTTTAGTATTAATAAGTTTAATCAAGTCAATTGCTATTCTTGGATGGAAATCAGTAACATTATATTTATTTTTTAATGGGACAGTTGTTCGCACAGGAAGGTGTTTTTTGCTCGTTAGTATAGTAATGATTCCTTAGATATGTTAATAGAACAATGTAGGTAGAACTTTGCTTGAGCTGTTATAAGAAATGTTTTGGATAAATTTCCTCTATATTTTCTAATTAAACTATGACTCTAAAACTTTTTATTACGAATTTAAAAAGAAGATCTTATCGGGTTCCAAGCTCCCTAGCTACAGCTACTTTACTTTTTCTGCGATAAGTCAAATCTTTTCAAGAACAACACAAGTTATATTTTGTTAGCTTGCGGAACTCAGTCTTAGGGATTTGGATCCATTATGAGGGTAGAGATATCTTATAATTTCCAAGTTCATAAAAGTGAGAGAATTGATCAGGTTGAATAAAAATATCCTTAAAATATATTTAAATTTAAAAAAATAAAAATAAAAATATAAAGGAGCTATGACATAAGGTGTATAAAAAATTTTATTTTTTATTTTTTGTATTAAAAGAGTGTTCAATATTTTTTTAATTTTCCAGTGGTTTTAAGTAGTTGTGGCAAGAGTATACTTTTGTTCTGTGACAAGTCTTACTCCTTGTAAAATAAAACAAGTTTGCAAAAGAATTCCTTTACTCACTCAAGTCTTTCGACGGTTTTATTTATAGTCTCCTTGACTTGCAAGTCCTGACATGTTCCCATGGGAAGCCAAAGCTTAACCATAGAGGGACTGAAGGATGCTCAAGTTCTTCTATCCAAAAATTAAAAGGGACCGAATACCCTTTCAAAAAGTTCTATTTATCAAAAATAGTCCCAATTTAAATTGTAAATTTTCACCAATAAAAAAGAAAATCAAGATTTTTTAATTTATTTTTTTAACTCATAAATTAGATATTTTTTTTAGAAATTCCACGTAATAAAATGTAAGATTTTTTAAAAATAATTTTCCACTTCGAGATTCCGTCCGGGTCTTCTGCGTCTTAATCCCATTTATTCAGGATTTGGGAATAGTGTAAGCGGTCAGACCTGCGACTCTGACTAGTTTTGGTAATCGAAGCTTTTAATAATTGGTGAATTTTTCTTCTGTCCCAAACCTGATAACCTGCGACAGAGGTAGTATTCGTTACTGATAAGCTTGATTTTTCGAGATGTTAAAAAAAAACTTAATTTATTTTTTAAAATCATTGAGAGTTCAATCCAGAACTATTAAAAAAATTTAATTATTTTTTAAATTAAACAATTTTATCAAAAACTATTAACATATATTTTAATAAATTTTTTTAAACAAGATTAATAAGAGTCATCTTTATTAATCAAAAAAAATTTTTTTTAAATAAATAAAAGTACATAAGTTAGTGATGTTAGTTCTTGGAATTCTAAAACCGCCAAAAATTAGGTTCTAGAGATGTCTAGAAAAAGATTGACAAAACAAATTTTTTTATTTAAGTAATAAACCAGCAATCAGGTAATGAATGCTCTGTTTGGGCTTACATAAAGAGCGTAGAAACTTTTTTCCACTTTTTCCTCTTGGATAAGCGATAAACTGAGCTTGCTGTTAATTTAAACATTTAAAAATTTCATTTTTCATCAAACCAAAAGGGTTTATACTTTTTTTTCCACTAATTTAACTTCACCTGAATAAATTTACTTATATCAAACGCCGCCGAATAATGCTTGTCCGAAACTTCAATTAAGAAAAAAATAATGGTTGTTTGAATTTTTTATTTTCCGAATGACCTATGCCCAGGCGTGACACATTCTGTGATGCCAAATTGTTCTCGGAGGTCAAGAAAATTCGAATACCAATATGATATATCATTTTGTAGAGAATTTTATTTTCATTAAAATGAGCCATAATTTATTTTAATCGGATTATTTTTGCAGGAGTAATAATAAAAAAACATGAGTTTTTATGAAAAAAGTGAAAATTCATTAAAATAATCGTTTTTTTTCAAATATCTTTTGATCAGAATTAGATATTGATCTGAAATTTTGCACACATATTAATTAGAATATAAGATATTAAATGAGTGGCAAATTCAAAATGATCGGCGCCTTTTTCTTTCTTTTTGGTCTATATCTAGCAATTACTTGAGTGATCATTCTTTTAATAAAACTACTTTTGGATTCACTTTCCAAGCAAGCATTTTTAGAATTTGGTAGAAAAATTTTATTTTTATTATTATTTTTATTTTTTTTTATATCTGTATCGAGCTAAAGCTCCTTCAGATTTAAATTAAAATAAAATGAAAAATTGTCATTACAAATTGTAAGTAATGACAAGTGCAAAATGTTTAAGTATTGAACAGTTCAGAAAAGAAAGAAGAAATAGTTAGATAGCAATTAAAAATCTTGAGTCAAAACTCGCTTTATATTCATCAACCAGCTTGACAACCAATGGAACAGAATGACGCAGTCCTCCCGCTACATATCTTTCGCTAAATTCAAAAAGCCGATTCGAGACAGTTAAGAGTTTAATTTTATTAAGGGCTTCATGATGCACAATATTGGAAAGAGTATCATATTTTAGTTAAAGTATAAAACGAACTGCTGAGTTTTGTAAGACTTGAATTTTTTAATGTTTGTCTCTGAAAATGAATTCAGACACGGAAAAGAGCAATCAATTATAGATCCGATTAAAGATATATAAAGGTTTCCTAGTGTGTAATAGTTAAGACCCCATTTTTTTTTGACAATATTTTTATTAAGTTTAACTGTGAACTACAACGCTGTTTTATTTCATCAACCATTGGGCTAAAAGTTAATTTGGAATCTAATTTTATACCTTAAAACTTGATTTCCTTTTGACTCTCAATTTTATTTTCATAAATCTTTAATTTTAAGTCAATATTTTCTGACAATGAAGCAAGACTTTTCAACAGATATTTTCATCTTCCACTTTAAGAGTCATTTTTCAAATTCGTCTGACTATGTGTTTATCTTATTTTCTAGATATTATTGTTTTGAAATAATTTTTATATCAAAAAAGTTGTTTATTAAAAAATAGCTATTTTATATTTATGAAGCAAGGCATTGTGAAATTTCATACAAAACTTCCAATACAACAATAAAAAAATTTTACAACTTTTGTTCTAAATGTCTAAAACTTGTTCTGTATATGAAACAACATGAAACAACTGTTGTTTCACCTACCGCGAACGTCTGCAAAATCTGTGTGAATTCTGCAAAATTGCACCATATTTAAAAGTATTAAAATAAAATGCAATTAATTTGCACAGATTTTGCAGACTTTCACAGAAAGTAAAACAATAGTTGTTTCACTTTGTTTCATTTACAGAACAAGATTTTGACATTTAGAACCAAAGATAAAATTTTTTTATTATTATTTATATGTTTTCTGTACCGAGCTAGAGCTCCTTCAGAATAAAGTATAAAAAAAAAATAAAAAAAAAATAGAGTTAATAAAATAAAATAAAAATAAAGTAAATCAGCTAAAAAAAAAAATGTAAAGAAAGTTTAAAAGACATATATTGAAATAGGTTGTTACATGTGACAGAAGTTTACATAGTTGAAGCTTCATGAAAAAAAGAGGAAATAGTAAGGTAGCAATTACACAATGGGGTACGGTATTCAATATATCTTGATTCGAAGCCTTGTTTATATTCATCCACTAGTCTGACCACCAATGGAGTAGAATGACTCAGTCCTGTCCCAACATATCTCTCACTCAACTCAAAAAGCCGATTCGAGACTGTTAGCAATTTAAGTTTATTAAAAGCCTCATGATGCAACATGTTGGAGGGAGTATCATATTTTAACTTAAGGATAGATCTGACTACTGTATTCTGAATTGCTTGTAGTTTTTTTATATTATTTTCTGAAAATGAATTCAAGCAAGGAAAAGAATAGTCCAAAATTGATCCGACTAAAGTTTTATATAAATTTCCAAGTGTGTTTTGAGTAAGACCCCATTTTTTATTTGACAATATCTTAATAATATTTAACCTTTTACTGCAGCGTTCTTTAATTTCGTCTACCAGTTTATTAAAGTTTAACTTAGAATCAAATTTAATGCCAAGAAACTTGATTTCTTTTTGGCTCACTATTCTGTTTCCATAAATTTTAAGTTTAGATTACCACCCTCTTTTGTGTACCTAGAAAAGATTACAGAACACGACTTTTCAACTGATATCTTCATTTTCCATTTAATAAGCCATTGTTCTAGTTCGTTGGTGTATTTATTTATCTTATTTTCAAGGTTCCCCTTTTTGTTATAAATGAAGAATGTAACTGGATCATCTGCGAAAAGCAGAGAGTATTCATTATTTTTTTTGTTTCTTTTGGGGATGTCATTAATATAAATACTAAATAAAAGAGGACTAATTACTGAGCCTTGAGGAACACCTGCAGTTATTTTATATTCTTCGCTCAGGTGATCATTCACATTTACCTTAAATGTCCTAGAGTCTAAAAAGGATCTAATCCAGTTAGTCAAGTAATGAAGTGGATTCATTTTAATCAATTTAAAAAGTAAACCTTCATGCCAAACCCTATCAAAGGCTTTAGAAATATCAAAAAACTTATTTTAGCATAGGAAGTTTTGTATGAAATTTCACAATGCGATGAAGCAATTCTACAAAGCAAATTTATTTTAGTGATAAAAAAAAGTAATTTTAGTTACAAAATCAATTTAAAGCCAAACAAAATAGACGAAGATCATATTCATCAATCATTTTTTAACAGCAACAGCAAAATTTTGAAAAAACATTGAGAGTGATTAATTTTTTAATCTTGTGTGTATATCCCGAATTGGCCAGGGAAGCGAATAATAGCAGCTTTTCATCTTGTTGCCTAGTTAATTTAATTTGACAGGCGCGCCAACTATAATTAATGTTCGCTAACGAGCAAAAAATTTAAGAGCCAGAAATCTATTGTCACTCTAGATAGAATTTGTTTGAAGATCGTGACTGGCCCAAGTCGAATAGATAACTGCTGGGAATATTGGCGCCAAAGCAAATATTTGCCACAATGTTTAACTAAATTTGCATTCGAACAAAAAAGCCTAATTAGCCTAGTCGTTTGGACTGTTTAATTTAAATGCAAATTTCAAGAGTCTATCGAAGTTTTGTTTAGATAAAAAATATTTGTTTAATTAATGATGGGGAGAGGGGAGGGGTATGCGGCATGGCGTTTAGGGACTATCGATTTTTTGCTCTAAATTTCGGAACTCGAAAATCGATTTTTCATTAAATCATCGACAATGGCAATAAAATTGATGACTACTTAAACTAATCAAATATTCAAATTGAATTCCAGTTCGTCACGACAAAGATAAGATTAAATTGCAATTTTTTAATTACAACTTTCAAGTCGAGATCGCTATCGCTTGACACTCGAATCCGTCCAAAGTCTTATCTCAAACTAAACAACAATAAAAGTATTTACGTTGTTAGGGCTTATGTTCAGCATTCTAGTGTGTGCGTGTGCCGAGCCTCGCAACAATTCGAAAAAAAAAAACCTTTATTTGTTGTTGTGTTGAATTTTAATTGTTTAAAATTTATTTTCAAACACTTTATTTCTCGAAATAAAAGTTATATAATTTTTTTTTTTAGAATTTTAATTGCTACACTCAAGTAATAAAAAGAGAGAATGAAAACAAGCGAGAGAAAAGCCAAATCTAGTGTAGTCTTGATTTTTTTTATTTGCTTTTTTGGAAAATTTTTTGTTTAGATTTTTGAAAAGGATGGAACCAAGTGTATGAATGACATTGGGAGTGAGACTCGGCAAATTTGTTAATTTTGCAAATATGGCGTTAGCAAGGTAAATTTGCACACCTAGGCACGCTTAGATCTAAACAAATGTGCATGCATAACATTTTTGTATGCTCCAAAGAGATAAAATTCAATTAAGTCGCGACTCAAAAATAAGACAAGCACTAAAATATTTATTAGATTTAACCTTTTTGATTTAGGCTTTGATAGGACACTTAATGAGATTTTATTGAACTAAAGCATGATCTCGTTTCGAGTCTATTTGAAAACAAATGAATGTTGTTTTGCAAAAAGTCAACACATTCTTGTTTACTTACTTAATTCAAGTGGTTTTGGCAACAGAGAATTTTTGGTCTAAGTTTGTTCGAGATTTTCGAAAGCTAACTTAATCTCATAAATAGCTAAGGCAATCAAAAGCCTCGGGCTTGATTGACTCAATGGTAAGCTTTTAATTTTAAAGTAATGCTCGAGTCAAGTTATTTTAAATTGCATTCTGATTTAAGAAAACAAGACTTTTGACCTAAATGCGTGTTCGGATCGACTACGCCAGAGGAAACAGATGCAAAGAAGATCTATAATTTTTACCTTATAAAACAAAAGTTAAGAGTCAACAAGAAGAAATCAGTTCAAGAGCTCTACTCTACTTTGAATTCAAAAACGTATTGTCTAGTTTTTAAACATTGACTGACAAAATGTTCACTGACCTGGTCAACCAACAATTATTCATAATTATGCAATTATTTTCCCTAAAAGATAGTCAGAGTTGTTTAAAAGTCACAAGTCTAAGTCAAATCCAAGTCCCGACTTGAATTTCAATTTTTTTGATTTAGACTTGAACTAGGCCGCCACAACAGCTAACTGGAACGGCAAAAAATTTATGTGGCCCAAATCATCACTGATTAATGATCTTTTTGTCGTTCCAGTTAGCTATTGTGGCGGCCTAGTTCAAGTCTAAATCACTTGAATTCAAATTAAAGTCCGGACTTGGACTTGACTTAGACTTGTGACTTTTAAACAACCCTGAAGATAGAAGATTTAGCAGAGAGTTGGTGTAAAGAAGCCGAGTAAAATTTGTTCAAATTAAACTTTTTCCCTAATAACTTTTCGATAGGGTTTTTTAAAACAAAATGCAGCAAATTTTTTAAACTATTTATTTTTTTAAATAAAAGAGACTTCTTCTTTTTTCGATAGTCGAGCACAAACAAATCACTACACTGCTAGTATTTTAGGAAAATTGAGCTTCTGCATACAACACTTTGCTGCACTTAAAGAATGAGACATTGTAAATTTTAGAACTAGGTACAAAGACAAAAATTTTAAAATGAAATAACTTTTTAAATATGAGCCTAAAAATTGTTCTGCAAAATGTATCAGCTAATACAAACTTTGAAACACTCAAATTAAGTCTCTGCAAAAACTCTGCAAGTCTGCAAAGCACTAAATGTATTAGAAGATCATTAAAATTAAATTGGAGAGTTATTGCAGAGACTAAATTTGGATGGTTCAAAGTTTGTATTAGCTGATACATTTTGCAGAACAATTTTTAGGCTCATATTTGTGGAATTTAAGAATAATCAGATCCCAGTGTCGTCAAGACGCAAAAACTATCACGTCAGTCAGTCAAATAATAAAGAAAGTCGCAATTGTCTTGCTATTAATCAAAATTTTAGCTTAGCATTAGGAGAAAGCGCGCTTCTTGGCAAATAGAAGTTTATGACCGAATTTTCTTGATCATGCTCAAAATTTATTTTAAAAAAATTTTTTTTTAGTATTTTTAATTAAAGTATCGTGCATTATTCTGCATGCATGAAAATTTTCCAGAGATTTGCAGACATAAAAACTTCGATTTAACATTGCAAAATTTGCTTTGTAAATTTGAAGTAAAATTTAAAATAGAAAATAACTAAAAAATAAAAACCAATTAAATTTTATCATAAACTTAAATTAGCCGCTTTTTTCTAGATGTCTTTATTATCTGGCTATTTTTCTAAGCTAACCAGTGGCAAGAAGTCTTTTGCATTAAAAAATACAATAGAGCCAAGCTAAATAAATTCGCTGAATTTTGTCGGCAGCTAAAAATCTATCATAAAAGAGGATTTCAATTTAAAGTTATTGGGAAAAAGCTCAATTGAAACGAACTTGGTCTGAAGCGTTTTGTTTGAAGCGCCTTAATGGTCTTGTGGAATTCAGTACAAAAGAAAGGAAATAATTAGGCCAGCTAAATTGCAGCTAAATGTTTTAGTATTGTAAATTTTCTAATTTATGTTGATAATGCGTGATGTTGTTTTTTATTTATTTCATCAAAAATGCACAGCTAAAAGTCAAATAGAACTCAAATCAATTTTTATTTAGAAAAAAGACCTAAGTTATTTTAGATTATAATTTCGCTTGTCCAAAGATCAGAAATTAAAACTAAAAGAATACAAGTGAATCAAAAAACATTGCGGGTCATTATATTCACTTGGACTATTAAAAGTCCTGAATCGACTTTTTGAGTTGAATGAAAAATGTGGATAAAAGAAAAAGAAAATTAAAATATGCAAGTTAGTTTCAGTTTCTAATTTTTGGAAAAAAACTAATCAAGCTGGAAATTAAAGCTAGAAAACTTGGGAAAAACTAACAGTAACAATTATGACAATAAAGTATTTTTTAAAGCAATTTTTAGACTAAAATATTTTAACTTAGACTGTTTTTTTTCTGATACAATTTTGTTTGAAAGATAATATGAGAAAAAGAAATAGTTGGGGCCTCATTTAGCTAAATCATCAATTTTTATGCCTAGTTTTTGTACAATTCTTTTTGATATTTTCTCAACATTTGTATCACTTTGTATTCAAAAAACAAAAAAAAAAAAGACCACATAACTAAGCTAGTCTGTTACATTGATTGCGAGAATGGCGGAATTATACAAAGATGGTCTTACCAAATACCCGACTCAATATTTAAAATTATTTGTAACATTTTTGTCACAATTTTTTTGTACAGATTTATTTAAAATATAATTTAGAGGGAAAATTTCCTCTTGGCAGCTCCAAGCGGCGTAGTGCCTTCTTTTCAGCCAGCCTGTTAGGAATAATTTTGTAATATATAATTGCAGCTTATCATAAAAAGGTTCTGAATTTATGTTGTGTTGCATTAGGTCGTTTAGAGAAGTAATCGTTGATTTCTTCTGCGATTAATTCATGTCGAGCTCTCGTTTTCATAAATTTTATGAATAATTGGTTTGATCTATCTTCTATTTTATCAATTTGTAGCACTCTGTGGATTGTATCAATGCTTGTTTAAAGAGGAAAAAATTTTATTATTCTCAAAAATCCTGTTTTGTATTTTTTGAAGTTTTAGCTTTATTTTTTTTGTTCCAGAATTTAAAATAATGAAACAATAGTCAAACAACGAGCGTATTAAAGTTTTGTAGATTTTATACATTTTTTTTTGTACAGATAAAAGCAAATGAAAATAACCTGCAAAAATCACACAAAACAGATACAAAGAAGATCTATAAAAAAAAATACAACATGTGCCAACTGAGGAGCTAATAGTCAAATTAAAACAGAGGCAACAACTAGGTTCGTCTGATTGTCCTAAGGCTACAAGGCTTTGATTTGAACGCCATGTTCAATAATTAATTTATCAGCTCAGACTGGGTCACTTGAATGCTAGAATAAATTAAGACCTTTAAATTAATTAAACAGAAAGAAAAGCAATAATTATCCAAAAAGGAAAAAATGTCAACAAAACATATTTGTACAAAGTTATTTTTAGATAGTTGTTTAGTTGGAAATCGGAGAAGACTCGCTTGTCCAGTCCACATCTGGACTATCTCAATTATCTTATCTTATTCAATCATGTAACCGATACACTCCTAGGAGATAAGCCAGCAGGAAGCATTTGAATCAACAGTTGTGATATTTGATACGGCCACATCTGACTCGAGTTTATTTTGATGCCGTGCACACGGATATTTAAGCGCCATTAGTGTCTAGCAATTTCACTCAGTTTCACGTGATTAATAAAAAAGCATTTAATTGCGTGCCTTCTCTTAGTTTGCTTTCTTAGACCGAAACGGTTTATCTTATCTTGAATATTCAAGCCCAGTTCGCTTTGGGAATAATTTTTAGATTAATTATTAAGCTTGAAACAAAGTTGAAATTATAAATTACAATTTTATGGAAGAATCAGCAAGAAAAGAGAGAGGAAAATTGAACACATAAAAATCGATATGATAAAAGCGAAAATATCAGCATAAATTTTTCTTTTTTTTTCATTCTTTCATTTATGATTATCAGTTCAAACTTTTGTTTTGTTGTTGTTGTGGATTTACTTATGCAGAAACTTAACTTGGAATATTTATTTTGGCTTTAGTTCTATCTTCTAATGATCAGCTTTGATGATTGATTGGATACGAAAAGTTTCTAATTCAAATTCAGCTAACTTTTAGATTTCCATATTTAGTATCTTAAACATTGCTTATTTCGTTCAATTTCGTATTGCTCCCGGCTTTAATACAAACTATCTGCTCTCTTTCTGGATTAAACTAAGTAGTATAAATAAAAATTCTTCTTTCATTTGTAATCAGTTCATTTTTGATTTTATCTCTAATGATAATTTTTTCTTTTAGCTACACAAACAAAAGAACGCAACTTGGCGCTTCCATTTCGTGTAATTACCCCCATTGAACGCACTTATCTACAAGTCCATATTGATTTGAACAAAAGAGAGATCCAGATCTCTCAATTATGGAATGTAGTGAAGTGCGTTGAATAGTTACACATGTCATCGTTGGAACTCAATCTACTTCGATCACCAAAATAATGGTCACACTAAGTGAATAGATATTTTGTTCTTCTAATTATTCTTAGATAAAGAGAAATATTTGTCAATTAAAAATAGATAATTCTTGAGTTTTACATGAGTCAATTTGAAAAAATAAACGTCTTTTAAATAAATGTTTTGTCAATTATTTTTTACTTTTGTCAATTTAAAAAAATATTTGTCATTGCAATTTAAAAGAAAAAAGTTATTAAAAAAGTTGTCAATTTTTTTAATATATGTCTTTTAAACTTTCTTTACATTTTTTTTTTTTTTAGCTGATTTACTTTATTTTTATTTTATCTTATTTTATTAACTCTATTTTTTTTTACTTTATTCTGAAGGAGCTCTAGCTCGGTACAGAAAACAAATAAATAAAAAAAAGTAAATAGTTGTCAAATAAAATAATAGTTTTTCAAGAATATGGAAAGGTTTTAGTTTCTTATTTTTGCGATGCTTTTGACATATTACGTGGTCGGCAAACGCTCGCAACTTAACCAAATCCTTTTGTCCAGGCTTCTTTTGGAAATTCTGTAAAAAAACTTTCTCAATATGCAATTTCTATGACGTGATTGCACATGTAATGTTTAAACCATGATGGACAAGAACATGTACTCAAACGCCAATTGTCGTCATTTAGACGAATAATGCGTAATTCTTGGAAAGTTTCTACGAAATGTTGAAAGCTATTCCACTCCATTTAACATCTGAATTTAATTCTTACAGGATTCTTTGTCTATTGGTTTGAATGTATCTTTTTCTACTTCCTTAACATATTTTTTGAAGGTCTTCCTCGCTTTCTCTTTTCTGGTTGTGTTGATGTGGATGCTTGGATCGATGTGGTGACTTGTTTAAGAGATTGATTTGCCTTTGGTGTGCGTTGCACGAAAAAGAAAGTTCTACCACCAAATTTATAATTGACAAAAAAAACTAATTGACATTTCTCTAAATTAATTGACGGTTTCTCTCCCTGCCTTATTCTTAATTTATATCTCCTTTTTTTTTTTTATTTAAAATTATAGAATTATTTAATGGAATATTATTTTATTTTTTTTATCGACCAAATTTTGAATAATAACCCTTTTATAAAGTTTTACAAAGACTTTGGTATTTCAAGATTTTTGAAAAATAATTTTGGAAAATTTAGCACAAATTGAACACAATCACTTCCTTTTTTGAAAAATAAAAATTTATCTGTGATTTTTTCCGCTTAGAATTTTTCTATCACCAAAAATCATCATTTTTCTTGAATTTTTCTTTGCTCCTTTATAAATTACAGAATATTCATTTTTTAATATTTTTTCTTTGAAATACTAAAGTAAAATTAAAATGCTTTTTTTATAAAAATATTCTTTAATAGCGAAAAAACTTTTTTAAATAAGAATAAAATTAAGTCTAAAAGAAAAGATAAATTTATATTTGATTCCAAGCTCCAGATTTAGGCTTGCGTCCTCTTTTAGGAAATCTCTATTCTCAACCATTTAGACGAGTTAATAAAGCCATGACCATGATCCTCTTGGTTTCTTGGCATATTTACATTTTGATTTTTATCAAAACTATCGAGATATATTCGAGCTGGTTATTTCTAATTAATGGATTACTTATAATATTCCTTAATTTTGGTGATGATTTTTTTGGTGAATACATTTTTTTCCAAAACTTTTGACGGTCTCATTGTTTTTTGAGTTGTCCATTTGATTGTCAATTTCAATGCCCATATCATTAGCAGATAGACTCTTAGCCTCGACCGATGATTCATTCCATCTCTTTTCGAGATCAATCATTTTTTAACGTAAAGTAACTTTATATTCAAGAAGCTATTCTGTTTCACAAAACTATTTGTATAAAAGTGAAATTTTTTGATGATAAAAAAAGTAAAATTAGTGCTAAAAAGAATTTAAAGACGATTTTTTCTAAATTTTTTTCAATGGACTGAAAAGACAAAAAAACCAGACAGATTTAGTTCGAATATTGGTTTGATTGGTTCGATAGGGAAATTCAGATTTTTGTTTTAGGTAAAAACAGTGCAACTTCTTTTGTTTAGAATTGATTCTTTTCTTAAATTTTATTTTTTTCTAAGAGGAAATATTTTTTTAAAAATTTTTCCTGATTTTCACTGCGTCCCTTAAGAAAAATTTTCTAAGAGGAAAGCAACATGTCTGGGGTTCAATGACAACAAGGAGATGGTTGACTCAGTGCTCAATATGCTGGTTTATTTTTACATTTATGAAATTAGAAATTTATTGGGCAATTCTGTAACAACGATTAATTTTTCTATTTTACTTTTTCTTTTCTTTTTATATTTAAAATTTTTCTAAAATCTTTGGACATAGATTTCGATTTGAAGAAGACTTTTTGGTAGCACAAATAATCAAGTTTATTTCGAAAACAATAAATGCAAGCTGTCAATACCACTGTCAGGGGGATCCAAAAATTCCAGAATAATTTTATTTCAACAAAATAAAATCTGAAAATACTCCATTAGATATATGAAAATAGATTTTGTTTGAACATCTCAGAAACTTTTCCTATAATCAATATTTCCTCCATTATTATTCTAATTAACTTGATGATGATAATTTTTATTCAAATTTAAGTCTTCTTTAATTAATTTTAGTTCATTGATAGTTGGAAATTTTATTAAAATCTCAATTAAGCTCTGAGCGTTTTATGAGCGAATATGTTTAATTTTTTTTTAAAAGATCAAATATATCAAATCAATTTTAAAAAATTTAATTTTTTTTTACTTAATGAAAAAAAGGTTTTTAAGCCTAAGACACTAGAAAAAATCTTCCATTTTATTATGCATTCTTTAATATAGATTTCTGCATTACTTGTTTTACACCAAAACAATTTATTTGATAATTTAAAATTGATTTGTTCTTTTTGATCCTTTAAATTTGTCGTTTAATATGTAATTTTTGGATTTTAACACTAGAAGACCTAAATTTGTTTTTACCGTTAAGACCCGAGAAGGAAAAAAAACTTCTTTTTTAAATTACAATGAAAAAAGGAGGTTTTAGGGTAAAATTTTCTTCTGGATGTTTTGATCATGTAGAATTTATGTTATTAAGTTAAAATTTAGAATAGTTCAAATTGTTCCAAAATTGCTGACTCAAAATAAAAATTAACTGCAAAAGAATAGAAAATATTTGACAACTCAAAAAACTTCTCAATTCTTTTGTTTATTTTTTAATGGTTTTTTATAAATGATAAAATTAATTCTTTACAAAATTTACATTACATTTTTGAAAATAAATTAGGAAAAAATATTTCGGAAAATTTTTGTTTGGTTTACTTGTATTTAATTTTTAATGGTCAAAAGAAGTCTAAAAAAATTCTCGGGTCTTCTAGTGATAAAAGAGTCTAAAAATAGAAAATTTTATAATAAAACATTTTTTATCAAATTAAATCTCCATTTTTTTTAAATAAAAATAATTCAACAATTTTTTCTATAAGTTAAGCATTCATTTTTGCAAAAGTTAGGAAATTCTTCAAAAATATTAAAATTAAATTTCTGCATATTAAAATAAAATGCATTTTGTAGATATTTTTTTTAATTTTAAAGGAATTAAAATGAAGAAAAAAAATGAAGTTTTACAGAAAAGATTGAAAAAAATATATGAACTAGATAAAAAATTTGAAATGATTTAAAAATTAAAGGTTTAAGTGACAATTATTGTACTTTAAAAAAAAGGTAATTTTATTTTAAAGGATATTTAAAAATATCAAATTTTCTAAAAATAAAATTAATTTATACATTTTTGAAAATGAAATTAGAAGAAAATTAATTAATTTTTAAGAAACACATTCAAATGAATAATGAAATTTTGGATTAATAATAGGATTCAAGATTAAATATTTATTTAAATTATTCAGTTTGAAGCGATTATTTAAATCACATTCTTGAGTATTGAAATATTTAAAAATAATTTTTTTTCAGATAAATGTTATTATTCATGCAAAAGAATTTTGATGAATTTTATTCATTGACTTTGCAAATTATTCATTTTTTAATTTTTTTCTTTGAATAAAATAAAAAATCTTTTGCTTACTTGGTATTTCCTTTAAGAGCTGCATAATGAATCGGATTAAAATTCATGTTATTTAAAACTGTTAAATCGGCACTTGAATTCAAGAGGATGCTGAGAATGCTGTCATTTTTTATTAAAATTGAATCGTGTAATGGAGTGTCACCATTTTGATCCTGTAGATTTAAATTTGCCCCAAATTTTATTAAACATTTAACCATCACTAAATGTCCTAGACAGACTGCTAAATGCAGTCCAGTTTGTAATTTCTTATTTCTCGAATTTAATAATTTCTTTTTATCCGTAACACTCTCATACAAGATCTCGACAACTTTTACTTGATTACCCAATACTGCATGATGAAGGGCATTATCTCCATCTTTATCCTAAATAAAAATAATGTTAAATAATTTTTGGTTATCTTCAATTTATTACTTCGATTTCAATTTTTGCATTGGCTTTTAAAAGAATATCCAAAATTTTTAATTGTCCATTATGGCAACATGCATGTAAGGCTGTGTGACCATTGTACAGTTTATTTACTTCTACATCACATTGTTGAACAATAAACTCACATTTTACAGTATCACCATCAACTGAGGCTTGAATTAATTCTAAAAAAATAATTAAAAATAATTTTTTTAATTTAAAATTAGAAACCTTCTAGAATATTTTGGCCCAAATTTATATCCAAATTTGACTTATTTATCTTTTTCAGAATCAAAGGATTTAAAATCCATTTTTTTCCGCCAACTTCAACTTGTACATCATTATCATCATAAATACGAACTATTCTAGCAATTTTCCCCAAAATTTCTCCCATTGACTCTTTCCATTCGCCATGACCAAGCTGGAATTTTTTAACAAGCTCTATATCGGAGCTTATTTCAACAAAACAATCTTTTTTTAAAACCTCATGATCTGTGGGTTCATTAAACCAGCAGATATTCAATTTAGAAACGCTATTGTGCTTACTTGATAAATTGTTGTCTAGTAAACTAACTAGATCAAGATTAACATGAGACGAAGATAGAGTAGCATGTTGAGTATTGTTTAAGTTGGAATAATTTTGGTTTCTAGGTGCCAATGTCAGAATAGCTGGATTTAAAGTGAATTTTTTCCCACTCGGATAAATGACTTCAAAATCACTGTTTATATCAGTGGCAGTTATTTGTCCCGTATTGCCTAGACACTCAAACATGTCCTCAGACCATCCACCATGACCAATTTGCAAAGATTGAACAGTTTCAAAATCTAAATCTATGTTCACAAAGTCATTTATTTTCCAGTATCTTAAATTTCCAAGCAACATTGGACTTAAATTTACACTTCCGCTTTCGCACACAGAACTGTTGCATGAACTAACCTGACATATTAAATTTTCAGTGCTACTAAAGGCAGATGAATTTTTTCTTATTGTTAAAAAATCATTTTCTAAATTTTGCTCCTTTAAATTGGTCAAAGAAGTTGACAAAAATGTATTGCTATTGATCTTTTTTGAAATTTTTTCTAAGATGGTTCGCTCGCCTAAAATTGGTAGATGATCCGGATAATAGAAACCCCCTCTGGAGTCTATTTTACACTTAAGATCCGTTTTTCCATTAAAGCCTACACGGTACATATTTTCTTTTCCTTTGTCCCATTTGACCAAGACTGCACTTAATGGTGATTTTTTGTTCCAGTCTTCTAAACTAACAACAGTACCTTTTGAGTTGGCATCATCTATATCCTGATTTTCCCAGATCCAATCAATACCTCGTACTACTCGAGCTCCTGCATACAGACCTTTGTAAGATATTTTTTTTGATTTTCTTCTTGATTTAACAAGTATTCTGATAAAAAAAAATAAAAATTTTTTATTCAAATTTAATTATTAAATATAACTTTTCGGATGTTTGAGTTAGAAGTCTATAAAATGAATGCTTAACTGAATGCTGGTCACCATGATAGCATTGAGAACATAAGCTGATATTTTTATTTTCAGTAGATAAACAATCAGCACAAATCCATCTAATTCCAAACAGCGGGTTTTGTCCACATTGATCACATTTAATTGAGTCATGGAACAAACCACTAGGACTAGACTCCAGAATACGAATATCGAAGTCTCCAGCACATCGATAATTAGCACACTTTCCATTATCCCATACTACTACAACCTCTTCATAAGATTCAAACTTACGAATTGTTCCGACATGCCCCTGTCCACCTGAAACGAAAGGTATATTTTGAAAAAATTTAAAAATCTTACTACCATCTTGCTTTTTCCACTTCCAATCAGGACCACGAACCACCCTAGATCCGATAAGCTCAAATTGTGGTGTTCGCAGCAAAAGACTAGTACTGGATAGCGATCGAAAGACCAGTTGCTTTTGAACTAAGTGAGTATCGATCACATTTTTAAGTGATTTTTTAAATAATTTAGAATTTCGTTCGACCATTGTTTTTCTTATTAAAAAAAAAAAAATTTTTAAATTATTATATAATTTTGCTATTGATTTTTAAATTTAGAGAATTTAAGATTTCTTTTGAAGGTCTTAAATCGATTTTGCTTAAATTAATAAATTAACAATTTTATTTTTTTTAATCTTCAATAAAAAGCATTTTTAATTCATTCATTAATAATTCTATTACATTTTTTGATCTCAATTGCAAAATATGATTCTAAAAGAAATTCAATTTTTTTCCTATCTTTTTAATTTCAATTTTTTTCATGATCAATCGATGAAAATTTTAATTAATCAAATTTTCATATTCGATCTTAAACTTCAATTACTTTTAAAACTCAAAACAGAAATACGAAAAATTAAATCAGTTCAAGTTTTTTTCACAAATGAGAATTGAATTTTTTTTAAACCATATAAAGTATTTTTAATTTATTAATCAATTAATAATAATTGTGAATATTATACTTTAAGTACAAACGAAATTTAAATTTAAAATATTTTAAAATGAAAATAATTCGGTATTTAAAAATTTCATAAATAAGTAGGATTAAACAAATAAAAAGCAAATAAAAACGCATTGCTAATATATTCTAAAAAAATAAAATTTATTTTATTATATTTTATTTTGTCAAAGAGAATTCAAATTTAAAGCCTTTTAAGCTATTAAAATTTTTATTGTCAAATGTTAAATCTTGTTTAGAAATAATATCATTAAAATAATTTATATTTTGATTAAATCAATTTATCAAAAATTAGAAGATGATTAAAAAGGACACTTTTGCGTCAGCAATTTTTTAAAAAACCATGTTGATCAACAAATAAATTGCATAGAATTTTATTATTTAAATATAGAATTTTAAAATTGAGATTTTGATGTTATTTAATCGAAAAAAAATTAAAAAATAAATGCATAATACATAAACATACTAATAAATAGTTTTTTTATAAAATCGTTTCAAAAATTTCATTGTTTTTTTAACGCAAAAACCAAAACCAAAAACAATAAATTCAAAATTTTCATGGAATTATAGAATAAGAGAAATATAAGACAGACATATTTTTTTTATTTTAATTTTATTAAATGAAAATCTTAAAAAATTACCTTCTTATTTCTTCAATAGGTTTGTTTTAGGATCTAATCTTGCTTTTCCAAAAATTAAAATTTACAGTAACTTGACTTGTAAAATTACTTAAAAGTTATTCTTTAAATTTTAGCATGAAAATGTCCATTTTAAATTTGTATTTTATAAAATTTAACCGTATTTGATCAGTTTATCTTAGTAAAATTTTCAGTATATTGAATAATTGACCAGCATATTATAATCAGTTGCCATTTGTTTGGTTTATATTCAAATGGTCAGTATTTTTTGATAAGTCTTTCATGGTAAAAATTTCAAGATGATATAATGGACATAATTTAGTGGAGACATTTTAGGCAGTTTATTTGATTATTATTTGCACCTCTTTTAATAAAAAAACATTACCAATCTATCGAATACTTAAAATACATGTAGTTATCAGTTTAATAAAATAATTTAGTTAGAAGGAATTGCTTTTGCACAACAAGAATACCTTTCACTTTTTTCCAATAGTATTTTTTTCACCAGCAATTGTAGTTCAACAATGGAAAAATAGAAACCATTGGGTAAAAAGTATTAAATTATTATATGAAAAATAATCGAGGACTCCGTAGATTATTACTGTCCAGTAGATCTAAAAAAAATTAAGAATGTAATGAAAGGCCATTCACATTGACATTTTTTTCAAATAAAATCTTCTAATATTAATAAATAATTTTAAAACACTGATCGATACCTGAGTTTATTGTTAAGAGGTAAAATTTAATCCTTTATGACTTATCAAGACAACTTTTAAGCCTTTGTTATTTTACAATTTTGTGAGAAGTTCATCACTAAAAATATAAAAAAAAAAGATTAAAATTCTAACTAAAATATAAAAATTATGCTTGAAAATTAACAACTATAATCCAAAATAATTTGAATTTTATGAATTTATTCTTTATAATTTATTCATAAAATGGGTGCTTTACTAAGTACAGCTCGTAGCTTTGCCATCAACTGGATTCCAGGCATTGGTACCGGCGAGCAAAATGACCAGACAAACGACGAATCTCAAGAAATAAACCACAGTCACGCGAACTCAAGATTAAATCTTATCAATCAACTTCTATCAACTAGCACCCATCGCTCAAATGGCTTGAGATTCATATCTAAAAATACCACAGGACTTAATGATTTTCAGAGCATTCATTTTGCTTCCAATTATTTCATGGCCGGTCGCAAATTCAAAAATTTAATTGATCAAAATCAAACATTTCTTTTCGGAGACCAACTGGACCTAGGCTTCATTTTGGCCCACAAGCCAGTCAATGTAATATTTTCTATTTTAACTAACATCAATCAACTTGTTTATCTTGTAGTTTCCATACGGCATAAAGTCTTTGGATACACCTAGTGATTACATCCAAAGTTTGGTCAATATAAGAAAAGATACATTAAAATTGATCAAGTGAGAAATTAAATTTTATTTTTATTGAAGATAAATTTTAAAACATAGGATTTTAGATTGAGCGATTCGGTTTGCTACGAGTCCGCACCAACACTCAATTCTGAGCTGAAAATAAATTCAGCTAGCCAGAATAGCCAAAAATACTCAATTGAGTTTGTGTTTGATTGTGATTGTGATGTTGAAATAAAAATTCATTTTTTTGCAACAGAAAAATGTTTGGATTCTAACAATTCAGACCGTAAGCTGGTCTATTCATGCTCTTGTCTAAAATATGCCAAGAAATGCATTTGTTTCAATCATTCGATAAATGATCAAAAGCCCATCATTTATAAAAAAGGTGCCAATATCACATTTAAACAGCCCGATCTCTACTTTATTCCTTCTGATTTTCCGAAAAGTTCAGTATGTAGCTAATTTAAAATTTATTTTTAACTTAATTGGTTTTAATTTTTTTATATATTAATAATTAATATAATTACGAAAAAAAGCTAAATAAATTTAATCAATTAAGTAAAGGGATTACTGTACATTTAAAATTAAATTTTCGTTTTTCAAGTAAAAAAAATTGATAATCTAAAACAAAAAGTAATTTATCTAAAAAAATCTTTTTAACAAATCGAAATTTGCTCTTCTGGTCTTTTTAGAAATTTGATCATAAATTTTTACTTTGCTGCCTGTTTATTTAGTTTTAAGAATTAAAATCTAATGATTTTTGAGTCAATTTTATTTGATTAAAAAAAAGCAAAATTTAAAAATTCATAAAAATTTAAAAATTAAATTCAAATTCAAGTTAACTAGAAAAATTAAATAAAAAAATATTAAGTTGTACCATCAACTACATATTTTGGGCAAAATTCAGCTCTTTGTGATTTTTTAATAACTTTTTTCTCCTAGTTAGTTTTTTAATTCTTTAAATATTTCTTTTTTAATTAATTCATTGATATTTGAGAAAAGGAAAATTTAAGTTTCAGATATTAATTTTTAGCATTTTAAATCTTAATTAATTTGAATAGAAGTTCCAAAATTTTCTTAACAAATAAGATTTATTTTATTTAATAAATTTTTTTTTCTGAAAATTTGAAATATGTTTTTATCAAATTTAAAGGTAGAAAATGGTAAATTTTGAGCATAAAAAAATTTTGGATTTATATTAAAGAATTTTGTCATGATCAGACTTTTGTTTTGCTGATTAGGTTGAAATGATATTTCGATTTTAATTTTTTTTAAATTAACTTTTTCAAATTAAATTTTTAATAATTAAATTATTGAACTTATTTTAGTGGAATTTTAATTTGCACGCAGGCTACTTTCCAGTGGTTATTGAATGCATTCCCATGGACGATTCTTGCCGAAACAAGCATTCTCACGTTACTTTGGCCTATTTAGATAAATTCCAAACTACAATAAATCCCAACACAGAGTCTCTCCAGCTTGCATCTCCCATATCTAACCAAACCGAGCTAACTACAGTACCAGACAAAGTTGATAAAAATCTCGGCACCAAAGCCTTAAGTGTCGGCTGCATATCTCAAATGGTATTTAACTATCAAATCAAGGCCATAAAGCAAAAGCAGTACATTGATGGCATTGTTTATTCATTACAAGAGATCTACGGAATTGAAAAGAAACCCACTGACGAAAACTCCAGTCCTTCTATCAGTAATGAATCCCAGGACACCATTTCCACTTCATCAGATTTAAAACCCAGCGATCAAGAGCAAGAACTGAAAGGCATCG
Organism: Brachionus paranguensis; assembly: GCA_016802215.1. Lineage (NCBI taxonomy): Eukaryota > Metazoa > Rotifera > Eurotatoria > Ploima > Brachionidae > Brachionus > Brachionus paranguensis. The sequence continues at coordinate 149,804 of JAESIX010000048.1, read as the reverse complement.
AATGTGTGATTTGTATGTGTGAAGTTCGAGACACACTAATCTTACCATGCAGGCACTTGTGTCTATGCAAATTGTGTGCCTTTAATCTGAGAGTTCAGTCAAGCAATTGTCCAATTTGTCGCATACCATTTATAGCTTTGGTTCAAATTAAACTTTACAGGAAGAGAAAATCCAAAGAGAATAAGTTGTTGGAAAATTTGCCCATTTTGGCCATGAAAGACTTGAATAGTCCAAACGACTCGACAGTTATTATCCAGATAGAGAACAATAAAATTGTTGAGCCTGAAATAAAGGACTTTCAGGCAAAATGTGAAAATTCGATATCTAAAAAAAACAAAAATCGAAAGAAAAAAATCAGTGAACATTACGACAAAGTTAATTTGTTTGATGTTTTTAAGAGTGATGATGATTTAACATCGAAAAAGACCAAGGTTAAAAATAATAAAAAAGCTAATGATCAAGTGGAGGAAATTGTATTAAAGTGTGTCAATGAATGTGAGAACACTTTTGGCGGAAATGTATCTGAAATTGATTTGAATAATGTGCTAAATTCAATGAATAATAGAGATGCCAAAAAATCTTTGTCTGTGAATGTAGGACCTGGCAATGAAAGACTGATGAATCAAAAAAACAAGATATCAAGATCTCATGTTGATCTGAGAGTTAGTGAAAATTTGATGAACAAAAAAACCCAAGGTACAACTTCTTTTAGTTGCGTTCAAAATCAAAATTCTCAACGAGACACCCTAACAAATAACTATACATCTAACATTTAAATTTTTTTATTAATAAGTTTTTTATTTATAAATTTTTAATTAAAATTGTATTAGGCTTTTTTGCAATTTAATTTTTTTATATAAAATTTTAATTTAGATCTAAATCTATTTTCTACTTTAATCTTAACATTAGAATGCCTAATTTTTTTTTAAGGTTAAGACACTACAAGTTTAAAGACTTTTTTGTTTTTTAAACTAATGCATATTATCTTTTAAAGATTTTAATTAAATTTAAAAAATCGCTTGGTGGAAGTTTTGGACCCAATTTTAAAACTGAATATCTTTTGAATGCGCAAACAAAATATAATATAGAAAAATTTATTTTGAAATTTTTTTGGGAAATTTTTATTGAAAAAAATATTCCTATTTTTTATCCTTTTGTATGAAAATTAGTTTTTAAATTATTGTTTTTTTTTAACGGGCTTTCGAGTTAAAAAAAATATTTTCTCCATTTCCTCTTCTTTTGAAACTTCCATTACTCTGAAAAATGCAGTGTTTTGTCTTACCAGCGTCAAATTCATTTTAATAATCTTAAATCATTAAAATCATTTTGTTTATTTAGCATTGAATTTTATAGACAAATGACTCTCGTAAAGTTTATAAAAATCTTAGATCTAGCAAAATATATTTTCAATAGACCTAAAATTTTGAATTTTTAAAAAATGTATCTGACTTAAGAACATACTTTTCAATATGCTTAAATATATTTCAGTTTTCCTATAAATCGTTACATATTACTTTAAATTTTAAACATAAGTACTTTAACTTAATGGTAATAAACATGAGAATTCTGTTTAACATACTTCATACTTATCAAATTAGCAAGAATAAAAAGTTAAAAAATATCACTATTTAATCAAATATAAAATTAAATTCAATTGAGTTTTACAAAAAAATTTAAAGTAAGAACAAAATTCATAAAAATTTAATAACTATTTTAATTAGTTTTTAATTATTTTATGTTCAAAAATTTTTTATTAGAATATTTACAAGTTAAAATTGCTGAAATAATTTTTAGGCTTTTCTGAGCCTGTAAATTTCCAATCATTAAGTAAAACGTAAGTTTTCAATCCATTTTACAAGATATATATTTATTTTATTTATTTTCGTTTTCTTCAGCGTTTTTGAAAGTAAATTTTTGTAAGTTCATCATCTTTAGCAGTTCCAGCAGCATTTTGATCTATAGATTTATCAAAAATTTAGTTTATTTCACTTACTGTAATCAATATTCGGATCTCTTGTATTATTTAATAAAATTTAAAAATATCTTTTCCTTAGATCAAATTATTTATTCAGTAAAGATACTTAAATAAGTTATTACTTAAGCTTTGTATTAAAATTTTAAGAAGCCATATTTAAAGCGTTAAGAAATTAATTAAATTTGTTGAATTTGATTTTTTTATTCATTTTTTAATATTTTAAGTCTTACAAAGATTCGTTTCGAAATTAATTTAATTAAGTATTCTGATTACCTACTTAATCTTATTTAATTAAATTTAAACTAGAACTTGAATTATTTTTTTATTAGTCAAGATTATCAAGAGCTTTATAAAAGATAGTGAACTAATAAATTTTTTCAATTTTTTATTTATTTTATTTCTGGGACTTAAAAAAAATATTTCAAAAGTCAACTTTAACTTATGCAGATTTTTAAGTTAATTAATGACTTTTGATCAGCTCTGACATGGCTATTATATAAAGAGAAGTCAATACTTCATTGATAGTCAAATCTGTTCCGATCTGACAAAAAAGAAAGAGAGAAAGGTGGACATTAGCAAAGAAAGCATTTATTTGAGAATGATTTTTATTTCTCTTAATGAGTTTATTTGAAGTATTTTTTGAAATTCATTAATAATTCTACTGATACACAATTTTATATTTTAAGTTCTAAATTTTGATTTATTTATAATAAATTTCACTTGATTAATTTAATCATAGTATTCATATTTTAAGATAATAGCCCATGAAATAGGTTCCAAACAGATTGTTTCAACAACAAAAAATACGCGTTTACTTTAGGTATTAAATTTTCAATAAAAATATTTTTTATAAAGAAAAATAAAATTTTATTTTCTAATGTATTTCAAATTTCAATAAAAAGAAGAAAAAAAATTAAATCATGAAGATAATAACCTCAAAAGGAATATAAAATAAAAATTTACAATTAAAATTTTCTTCTAAAACTCATTGAATGTTTTACAATTTTTTAATGCATTACTGCTACCAAAGCGTCCAAAAACTTACTCCTATCTTCATTATTTATCTCAATTACTTCGATTGAAAAAATAAAAAAAAATATTAAAAAAAATTTTACAAAACCTACTAGACGTATCGAAATAACTAAAATTGACTCTTGATTTTGTTTTCTCTGCCGCTTCATCAAAAGCTAGACCAAAACAACTAAATAAAAAAATTAAATATAATAATAGAATAAACTGTTTCTTTTTTTTAATTTACTTTTCAGTATTATTAGATGATCTGTAGGGCGGAACACCAGCAATTAAAGTGTCATTTTCATTCAAAGGTATACATATAATCAATGGCATGTTTCTGACTTTTTTGCCTTTGGTCAAAGCCAAATAAGATTGTAGAGCATATCTGGCAAGTTTTTTAGAGGTAAAAAATTGTGCAAAGTATTTGTTCTCAGTGGAGCCTTCGTCAAGAAAAACCTGCAAAAATGGTCCTGACGCCACTATTTGATTCATGTCAATAAAATTTTGAATTTGTTGAAAAATTTTTTTCAAATGGTTCTTGGCCGTGTCGATGCCACACTCAAGAGTCTTTAAATTGTCTCTATTCAAGCAATTCAAAGCTTCAATAAATTTATCAGATAAATTTTTTTCCTCATCCACATTTTCCAACAGTGCCTCGACAGCATAGGCCATGTCGAAGGCACTTAGCTTATTCGTATAGCCAAAACTAGCTATAAAAGTTGACAGATAGATAAAAGTTTCGTCATAGCGATACTTTTCTTTTATATTCTCAGAGGCGACCAGCATTCTAAAATCATTTTTATAAGAACTGTCCATGTAGGCAAATTTCTGCTTGCACTCATTCAAAGGCAGGCCCAGATCGGCCAGAAATTCATTAAGCTTTTTTTTTCCTTTATTGGTCCACATTTTGAACAAACAAGCCAAGTCAATTGAATGGTAAATGCTTTCCAGAATAGACCAGTGTCTCAGTAGCACCATGTTCAAGTCATCTAAATAGGAAATTTTCAGACAATTTATTGAGACATCGTCCTGCACAGAGTTGGAGCTTGAAGTTCCGAGCGCGTTAGCCGCGGGCCTGTGGTTGTGTCTAAGGACATGAGAGTTTAGATCCACTATGTATCTAGTGTATATGTCTCGGTCTATTTTGCAGTTGATTAATTGCTCGGTGAGACCGATTATGGACCACCAAAGCAAGTCATTGTTATCTTTGGCACTTTTCCATGCCAGATCAAACAATACCATACTTGATGCACATCTGTGATAAGTATACTTGTAGTATTCGAACAAAATTTTGCTTCTTTTGCTTTCCCATTCTCGCTTGGCGTGCATTTTCTCCAAAAACTCGGGATCAAAGCGCTTGCGTTTTGACCTGCCTCTGCCAGATTCTTCGTCATCCGAATTTTCCTCATCATTTTCTTCTTCATTTTCCTCTTCCTCCTCTTCTTCGTCGAATATTTCCTCGAATTCGGGCACTAGCTTCTGCTCGACCCCAAGTTCACTCTGCATGACTATAATTTTTATCTGAACTCCATTATAAACATTGCGCACTTCTAGAGGCCTCAAGCTGTCTATTAGGAAAAAAACAGTTTCTTCAGGTGGCTGCAGTATCTCGACCAAGTCCAGTGTGGCTCCGCAATTGATCAGGATTATGTTATCCGCCACTTGTTTGTGCTGACTGTAGGCATCCTCAAGAGCTTGTTTGTTCCTGATTGGAATCACGGAGTACAAAATGTGTTCACAGTGCAGCAAGTGCTTTATTTGGCAAACACTTAATTTGATTTTAATTTTTAGAAATTTACTTGTAAAATTTTCCAAGAGCATAAGGCATCGATGTCTAGATGGACAAAAACAAGCACTCTCTAAAGGGGTCAATCAATTTTTGTGAACTGTTAAAGGCAAAACTTTACTGATTACTTTATTAATTATTTGATCAAGGAATTCTTTTTTGGCATCTTTTATAAAAACCATTTCTAGCACATTTATAATTGTTTTTAGTTGAAAAAAAGTTTTTTTTTAAATCTAAAATTGGAAAGAAAGCATGAAAAATTTTTCTAGATTTAAATTTTTTTTATTTTTGTATGCAGAGATTTTGCAAATTAAAAATTACATCAGATAATTTAAAATTTTTTTTAGAAAAAAAAAAAATTAAAAAAAATTTTAAGGTACTTAAAAAATAAATTGAGTTCATATTTATTTTTTTTAAAAATTACCCTAAAAACATTTTTTAAAAGATGATTAAAGATTGTATTTTATTTTTTGAACAATTGTTCAGGTAATGTTCAAAGTGTAAATTGACGGTCAAAAATAGAAAATTGGAACACAATTTTTTTATTTGATCGACAATTTATTTTAAACAATCATAGGGTTTAAATAAATTACTCAAAATTTTTCTTTTCATTCATCTTATTCTTTATTTCGGGGTTTCTGGTTAATTTTATTTTTTAGCACTAGAACGCTTTTTTATTTTTAAAAGTAAAAAAAGCTTATAAAAAAATATTTTTTAATTTTTCTTTTTTTTTCCCTAATTTAAAATTTGATTTTATTTTTAAAAATTATAAAAAATTACTTAAGAAAAAAAAACATGCATAAACGAATGGGAATCAAGCGTCTGCTCATGTCCAGACTGGAATAAAAACCTGGATAAAATACTACGAATTTCCAATTTCAATGGCTCAATCAATCAATCAAGATCAAGCCGAAAGTATTAACAATTATATTCAAACTATTGTACAACCAACAACATCTTCAATTTAGCTCAGAGAAAAAGAGGCCGTCCTAGAAAAAATCCATAAAATAACACTAAAAAACATTTCTAAGTAATGTGTGAATTTTTTTTTAATAAATATTTAATATAAAAATTTATTATTTTTTTAATTTTTTTTACTACCGATAAATTTACTAATAAATTTTTGCTTTTATTTTTATTTTTTTGGTACGAAAATAATTTGTAGTCTATATTAAATATAAAAAAAAATAAATAAAAATATAATGTCAAAGCGAGCTTCAGCTATACTTGCCTTGGAACAGCTTACTAAAGCTAACGATGCTGATTCAGATGCTTCAGGGGAGTCTAATTATGAAGAAGATGCCTTTGAATCTGAAATAGATCTTGTTGAATTTTCAGATTTAACAAATGATGAAAGTGATGTCGAAGCCTCTTTTGATTGTTCAAACGGTGAGCCACAAACATCTGGACAATCTTTAGATGTAGATAAAACGTCAAAATCAGGTGTTATACGGGGAAAACTAAATGACAGTGATGTGAAAAAAATAAGAAAAAGGATTTCTTTCAATGAAAAAGATGGCCCAACAAGTTATGCAACTACACGGTTAGATAAGAGTTCTTTGTCAGCTTTTATACTAATTTTTGATTTGTCAATGCTGAAAATGGTACTAAAATGCATTTGCGCAGACCATTGACCGTAGCATTTCCTTTTCAAAAGAGGACATTCTTACTCAGTAGAGGTGTTTTTTGTCCAGGGATCCCTGTAAGAGAAATGTGGTCAAAAACCTTTTTGTCAAAAGTGTTTTGAAATAGGAAAAAGATTTTGACCAATATTTTGTGTTTTTTTTTTCAATTGAATTTTTAATTTTTGCATTTAATTAATTAATTTGCTTAACGAGTGAAAAATTATGCTTATTTTTTTTGTAATAATGTAATAAATAAATTTAGCAATTAAAAAATTTCTTTAATTTAGGGTTAAAATACATTTGAATTTAATGATTCTATAAGGGGTTTTTTAAACCCCTCCGGGCGTTTAAGGTATAATAAAAATCGTGCGTTCTAGTATTAAAAACACTTTAGATTTTGGTTAATAGCCTCTTTTGTTTTGGCTCAATTTAATTATCCAAAACTTGTTGAACATTTTGATAATTTTTTAATTTTTTCAGGCAAGCGACTACCAAAATAAAGCTGAAATTTAGCTCTATTAATAAAACTTTAGGTCAAATAATTTCCCTTAGAAGTTTTCCTTTACAATTTTTTTTGTCTAAGTGTTCGTTCAGCCGATAAATTTTGTAATTTAATTAAATATTATTTTGATATAAAAAACTTCTAAGTTTTTCTTTTATTCCTTTTACAGATCAAAAATTACATGGATAATTGTCCGTCAATTTGAAAAGACTCTAAAAATCAATGCTTTTTTCTTTTTTAAAATTTCTTGTTAAAAAAAGCTATAAAAATGTAAAAAAACTTTTTCAATGTACTAGAACTAGAGGAAAAAAATTTAAATATCTTTAAACGACTTTGAACTTGAAAAAACTCGGCGCCTTTTTCCCTCTTTTTGGTTTTTATCTTTTTCTAGAAAAAGCTTGGGAGTCAATTCTTTTAATAAAACTATCAGATTCACTTTCCAAATCAAGTATTTTAATTTATTGAAAAAAAATAAAATATCAAAAGTCAAAATCTTGAATTAACTTTGACTTTTGACTGACTCTGATCTATATACTACTTAAAAACGGGTCCATACTTTTTGGTCAAAGTACGATACGGCTTAGTAATATGTTATAAATATTTTATGTAAAATTTACACCAGACAAAAATAAATATTATTCATTATTGTAAATTAAACAAAATTATATTTTTTTTTCAAAAATATTTATTATTTAGATTTCTAAATTTAATAATATTCTTAAAAAAAACTTTAAATTTCTTTTTCGATTTTGTTACCTGGTGATTCATTTTTTTCATTTGTTATTTAAGTAATTAGGTAATTTTTTAAAAAGAAATTTTTCAAATCTATTTTCATTTTGTGCACTTGCTAAAATCTTTTAGAAATTTCCTTTGATTGAAAAATTCTATTGCAAATCTTCTAGCTACCTGTTCCCTTAATAGCTAATTTTGTTTGGTTTGTTTGAACTTCAGAAATCTCTTCATAATTTGTGAAATTTTCTTTCACAAGGTAAAATTGAATAAAAATTTTGTCAAATAAAAAATGGGGTCTAATTTTAAAAATTTAGTAAACCTTTATAAATCTTTAGTAGGAACCATTTTGGATTTATAAATCCCCATGTCTTAATTTATCATTGAATAGTAAAATAAAAAATAATTATATTTTTTTTTTCTAAAATATCTATTATTTAGATTTATAAATTTAATAATGCTCAAAAACTTGTTCTGAAGATGAAACAAAGTGAAACAACTTTTATATCACCTACTGCGCAAGTCTGCAAAATCTGTGCGAATTCTGCAAAATTGCACGCTTTTAAAAAGTATTAAAAATAAAAAGCAATTAATTGACACAAAAGCCATAATATTTTTTTTTGTGTACCGGAAGTTTTGAATGAAATTTCACAAAGTCTTTTTTTGACCTGTCAAAAGAAAATTCGTTGTTTTTCTCTTAAATAAATTCTTAACTTTTTAAAAGAAAAATTCTTTGTGGCATTGTGAAATTTCATACAAAACTTCGAATTCAAAAATGTAAAATTTTTCTAACTTTTGTTTTAAATGTCAAAAACTTGTTATGCAAATGTAACAAAATGTAACAACTTTTGTTTCACCAGCCGCGAAAGTCTGCAAAATCTGTGCATATTCTGCAAAATTGCACCCTATCTAAAAGTATTAAAAATAAAACGCAATTAATTTGCACAGATTTTGCAGACTTTCATGGCTGGTGAAACAAAAATTGTTACACTTTGTTACATTAGCAGAACAAGTTTTTGACATTTAAAACAAAAGTTAGAAAAATTTTACATTTTTGAATTCGAAGTTTTGTATGAAATTTCACAATGCCTTCTTTGTACGGTTTCAATTTTTTCGATCATTACCCATTGGTACTGAAGGCAATTATTAAAATTGTCACTTTTTTATAATTTCTGAAGCAGAGTTTTATATAAAAGAAAATTTAAATTAAATTTTTTCTCAAATTTAAATCAGTCAATCCTAAAATAAAATTTACCTGTTATTTCTTTTAATTATTTTTTCTTTTATTCCCGATTTTTGGAAAATTATTAAAAGTGAGAACATGCTAGATTTTAAATAATAGAATAAATTTTTAAATTAGACACGAACCCGGTGTAATGCTTAGCACATATTCTTCTCAAATATTTTAAATGAAGATTAATTAAATTTTTAATTAAATCAAAAACGATTCGTTTACTCTTTTAAGAAAAAAAAATATAAATTTCAGTTAGTGCGCAAATATCATGTATTTATTTAGAGTTAAAGTGAAATTTAGAATTTACAAATGTCAGAATTTATTTTGAATTTTTCCAAAAGCATAAACTTTTACTTTTCGGCTGTATTGGTACCTGCCGGAATAGTTTTTAATTTGGCGACCATATTAATTTTTCAATCAAAAAGCTTTTACAAAACTAACATTCGCATTTATTATACAGCTTTAGGTGTCCATGATATTTTAGCCTTGTCGAATTCCATCTTTTTTTTGCAGCTTTTTCCTTCACTAGGCTATCATTTTGACTCAATATCTAACTTTATGTGCAAATTAATTCAATTATGGAGACGTATTGTCATCCAATGTCCATCATGGGTCCAAGTGATAATTACTTACGATCGCTATAAGACAATTTGTCATCCAAACAGCTCCAGAAAAGAAACAAGAACATCAATTATTTTAAAATTTTTAGGTCTTTTTGTGTTCATGTTTTTCTTAAACATGGTACATTTATGGTATAATTTGAAAGAAACTGTTGAATTTTCAACTATTTATGACAATTTGACAAATCAATTTTACAACTTGACTCGTGTCAGTAGAATCTGTACGGCTTCTAGTGGTATCCTGCTGACCACAGACATCATAATCGTATTGTTTCGAGCATACATACCTTTTCTGGTAATGCTTATAATGAACATTAGACTGTCAATTAATTTTTTTAAGTCGAGACAAAAGTTTAAATCAAATGGTTCAATGAGCAAAAAAGAATATTATTTTACTTTTACTGTAATAACTATGAATTTTACTTTTTTCATACTTTATTTTCCTTGGTCTATTTGGTATTTATTGAACAGATTGCTTATAAATCAAATGAAGATGTCAATTTATTTAAAAAGTGCAGTTACAATGCTAAGAAGCTTTGCTTTTTCAATGGCTTATATGAACAATTTTTCGTCCTTTTTTTTAAATTTAATATTCAATAAGATATTTCGTAATGCTTTATTTTTCATGTTCAATTTGAACAAGGTATCCAACATTTATTTGTACTCGACTCAAAACGAGCCCAAAACCAACACTTAATTTAATTTAAAGCAATTTATCGATTTAAATTATGAAATATTTTATTTTTTTTAACTTATCAGCCCTTAAAAAAATAATAAATTTAAAAAAATTAAAACAACTAGTCTTTATTTTATGCTATTTGAATTTTTTAATATCTTCATCTAAAATAACAATAGCATTTAATTAAAACATTTAACAGAAAATAAACTTATTGAAGTTCAGTTCAAAAATGAAATAAATAGTTAAAAAATTGATTAATATATTAAATAATAAAAAATATATATAATTTTTAATCTTCTTTAATAATGCATTCAAATATAGCATGATGTAATAAACTTTGTTACATTTGAAAGATTAATCAAATGTAGCAAAATTTTTAGCATTCAGGTACGCTTTTTTTTATTTTAAATTCAAACGACTATAAAAAAGATAATTTAGTTAGTTATTTTTTAATTTATCTTTAAATACATATTTGTTTCATTTCCAGATACAAATTATCTTAATTTTTGAAATTATACCTCAAATCTAATTTTTGCTTTAAAAATATTTGAAGACCATTTTTGAGAATGAGAATTGATTTGGTAGAAAACTTATTATTTTCATTGAGATTTTCAAAATTTTCAAATTAATAAAAATAAATTTATCTAAAGAAAATTGAAAATAGTAAAATTTTAAAAATTCAAAAGCATGGATAGTGAAACAATTCAAAGAAACTGCTATAGATCATTAGAACTTTGCTTGGATAACTCCAAGTTGCTTTAAATCTACTACATTTATTAACACTAAAAAAATTGACCTTAAAGTTAGAGAATAAGAAATAATTTCAATCTTTTCAAAAATATATATTCAAAAAAAAAGCTTTGCTTAAAATTGACTAAAATTGATTTTTACTGATTAGTTTTTTATTTGTTTGTATATCAGTACCGAGAAAAAGCTCCTTCAGATAAAAAAATACATAAGAATCAAAAAAGTTAAAATAAAATAATTAAAAAAAAAACGTAAAAGTGAATAGATAAATTAGATAAATTGAAATGAGAAATAAGTTTAATAATAATTTTAAAAATCTTTATGAGAAAGCAGCTTTTTTTTAATGGTCTGGTATATCTATTTTTGATAATTTGATAAAGTTTTAATTAATAAGCACATATTTTAATTAAATTTGTTTTAATTTTTAAAAAATTGATGATCAATTTAATTCTTCCGTTTTATTTTAAAAATAATTTTTGACATTTTATTGATTGAAATGCTTATTCAGAATTAATTAGATATCAATTTTTTAAATCTAAGGTAATTTTTAATTTTTTGTTGCAGTATTAAATTCTTAACAATTCGTAATTTTCTTAACCTTTGGTTTTGGAATTCGAATCCAATTAAACTCAGGATTATGTACAGAGTTGTAGGTTATCAATTCTCTGTATATTAACTCAATTACCACCTGAATGGTAAATCAATATGGTATATAGATTGATCGGTAACTTAGAAATTTAGAATTTATACTTTCAAAGCAAATTATCATATGCTATATTTATACATTTTATTCTTTAAAAAAAATTATTGTTTAGGCTAAAAAATTTTTACGGCAAAAAACGTCGTCCCTTTATATCTTTTACCCTTTTTCATTTTTTTACTGTTTTTATTTTAAAATTTTAATTAATTTTGATGAGTTAAATTAGATGAGTATTTATTAAAATAGCGAAATCAAAAAATTATCCACCTTTAAAAAATTAAACTTCGGAACATTTTCAATAAAAAATGAAGATCTGAAAATTATTGATTACAGACATTTTTCTTATAGTTTAAAATGTGTTAAGGATTAGACTTTATGTTACATTGACTATTAAATATTTCAGAGATAATTAAATCATATAGATTGTCGTCAACTAACAGCATACTTCTAAACTCAAATATTTCAAAACCAGCTGACTCCACAAGATCACATTAAGTTTTATTCAAGCCATTTGTTAACAAATATATGGAGCATCTAACAAAAATTCTGAAAAATTGGAATAATCTAGTAGAAGAAATTTCAAATTAATCAATCCATTCATTTAATAAATCTTTGATAATGTTAGACTACTTTAATACTTTTAAATGCTAACTTGAATTGAAAGTCAAACTATCATATATTAAATTTTAATAAAATTTCAATTCCAAATCTAATTTTATACCTACTAGTAAAAGCTTGCATAATAGAAAAAATTTAATTTTTGTATCATAACCTTTATTTAATCATCAAAAATAAAATTTTAATTTTATCTAACACTTAAAGTTTAAGCAGAGTTGCTTTTAAGTCACAAGTCTTAAGTCAAGTCAATGACTTAAAATTTTTTTTTATTTTTTTAAAGTCATAACTTTGACTTAAATTTTTGTGACTTAGACTTAAAACTGTGACTTAAAAACAAGTCTGAGTTTAAGTATGAGATACTTTACAACCCAAGGGTCAAACTTTTAGAAAAGGAATCATTGAAAACTGATTTTATATTTTTAAACCAAAAAATATGCTGAGTTTCTCAATTGTTGAAAATACATTCATATTAGCGATCAGGCTTTATAGTTATCCAACAAGATACTGGTTATATGCTTAAAATAAACATATATGAACACAACCAGTTACAAACCTAAAATCAGATGATAATTACCAAAAAGAAATAGAATATTTAAAAGATAAAGATATTTTAAGAAAAAAATATTTCAAGAATTAGAAAATTTCAATGTTTTGACAATTTTTGGCATAATCCCTCACAAAAACATGTCTGGAAAACCACAAATGTTAAAGAGAAGCCTTTCATTTATATTTATCCTTCTAAAGCTAGGTTATTATTTGAAAAATCACATGAAAATATTAGTTTAAACCTTAATGTCTTAATTAAGATTCTTAATTTGAGAACATGCTGCAATATTTAATCATAAGAAATTGTTAGTCATAACATAATTAATTTTTATTAACTATAATTTGATACAAGTTAAAAAAATTATTTTAAATGTATCCTTTCAAAAATGAACAAACTTAATCATACTCATTTTAAGAACTCTGATTATCTATTATAATTTAATTCATTTAAACTTAGAATTTCAAAATTTTTGATTCTATTTTGAAATATGTTCTTGGCATATTTGAGCTTCATAATTTGTAAAATGAGTTAATTTCTTTAATTTAAATATTTGTTCTTGTAACTGAGTTTTTTATGATTTTCAAAATTCTAATAAAGACATGAAATTAAAATTAAAATCAAATATTTAAAAATAAAAAATGTTTTGAACCAGAGGAGTCCGAAGTTTTTATTTTTTGTGTCACGAAATAATACACTTTAGGTTGGCAAATTATTGAATTTAAAGCAATGAAATTATTTCGATGACCGAAATTGTTATTTCCAATAATAAATATCAATAAAATTTTAATTTATTTTTTATATTTGGTCGTAATTAGAGCTTAAATTTTTTTTTTAAACTTAATATCTCAAATGAATTTAATATTAAAACAAATACCTTGAGAAATATTATTTCGTGGAAAAGTGAACTTCCGTATTGTTACCATGAGTAACTAAAAAAAACCAACACTTTAAATTAAGATAAAACAAGAAAAAAAATTGAAATTCCTAAACTTAATTATTTAAATTTGTATTCGATTTTGGAGAATAAATTTAAAGTTAATTTAAATATTTTTTCAAAGCAATAAAATTTTATATTCTCTGAGTCATTTTAAAAATTATTCTAATATCTCATTTTAATCATCAAAAAAAAATTAAATTCACTTGTTTAAAGTTAGACTATGGGGCACAAAAATTGTAGACAACTTCGCGTAGAGCCCGACGAGTCTCAGCTTAAAGAAATCTCAATCAGAACCGGTTTGTCCAAAGAACAATTGTTTCTAATGCATCAGGAATTTGTGAAAGACTGTCCCAATGGTCGATTAAGTCAGAAAATGTTTACCAAAATGTACAATCAATTCTACACAAATGGAAATGCCAAAAAATTTTGTAAATTATGCTTTATGGCTTACGATAAGGACAAAAATGGCTACATTGATTTCTATGAGTACGCCAGTGTAATGGGAATTTTGTTGAATGGTGATATTAAGGACAAGCTTAAACTTGCCTTCAATATCTACGACTGCAATGATGATGGTCACATTGAAAAAAAGGAAGCGGAAAGAATTGTTCAAGTAAGTTACATATAGAATTTTTCTAGTCAAAAATCATCTTTTTTTCCAAGTCAATTTTTGAAATGTACGGAGAAAGCCTTCCGAGTAAAGCAATCAACAACGAGGCTTTGCGGCTAATGCAAAAATTTGACTCAGATAACAATGGTTTGATAACAGAAAAAGAATTTATTGAAGGATGTTTGAGGGATGACGATTTAAAGCGAATTTTTGTTCCTCTATTCAACACTTAAAAGCTGGGAAAAGTTTGTCACATAAAGAATCTCCACTATTTACAATCCAATAATATTTTTTCGAATATTTTTTTTGTAATCCAAATTTTATTCAAATTTTATAGTAAATTTTGAAATAAATTTTTAATTTATTAATAAAAACAAATCAGTTTTAATAACCAAGTTAGTTTTGTTGAGTTCACATTAATTTTTGTATACAGAATAAAACATGGAATGTAAATTGTTTCTAAATTTTTCAGCTATAAATTTATATTTTTGATTCATGGGGAACCGGGTCCCTAGCCAGACTTGAAATTCTAGTCCAAAACGAACAAAAGAGCTTAATTGTGCACCCAATACCCGATCATAATTAAAAATAAATTGTTAAAATTATAATTTTCATAATTTATTTTGTCCTCATTTGTGCACAAAACAAAACCGATTTCAATGTACATATTTAGTTTTATGAAGCTAGAATTTTTTTGTTGCCTGACCATTTATTGCCTTGAATTAAATGGCAGTTGACTCTTTTCCGGTAAAAGCTTCATATTTAGAAAGCCAAAAATGAAAAAAGAAAAAAGCAATCTTGTGCAAGTAATTTATTAAATAAGAACATTTTTAAAATTTATATTTATAGACTATTTTTAATTTGGAAAATATGATCAATTTTTTTTAGGAAAAAAATTTTTCGAATGAATATTTGGTGACGTGTTGGACTTTAATTCTAAAAATTTAAATATGAATTTAGATAAATTTTAAGAGACTTTATTTTTAAAATGAAATTTAGAGAATTTTGTTGATCAAGTGAAAAAATTTAATTTTTTTTAAATATGATAAGAAAATTAAGGATACTGCACAAGTTCCATTGATTCCAAAGCCGTATCCAGAGCAACTATGGATAAAATGTTATTTTTCTTGTTGGGCTAGATTTTGAGCAAATTTTTTCAAATTTTCAAATTTTATTTAAAGGACTTTTTTGTCCAGAGAAAGGCAAGGTATTGAAAATTTAAGGTCGCTACAATTAACAAGATGGTTATTTGGCAAATTCGAAGCTGGATTGGCTGGAAATAAATTATTTAAAGTTTAAATTAAAATAATTTAATGAGCAAGAGGGGTGATGCATGTATATGAAGAGTCGGTAATGAGAATAAGAAATTCGTTAAAACACATCCAAAATCTTTAAAATTTTGCATTTATTTTCATATTCTTCTCGTTTATGTTCGTGTATAAAGGCAATAATTTGGCTCAGAGAAAAAAATTGCAATTTGCATTCATTTCTCAATTGCAAAAGCTCTCTTTCTCTTTATTGCTAGTTTTGTTGTGTTCTTTGCTGAAACATACCATCATAATAATCATGATTTTTTAAATTGAATTATAGAAAATTTTGGGATTTTTCGTTTTCGTTGTTATCTGGCATAAAATTTGAGTGACCAAAAACATTTATCCACAATTCCTCAACTAGGTAGAAAAAATAATTTCCAATATTTTTTACAAAAAACTCCATTTGCTTGCTGAATTGGTTTGCAGTACAATTAAAATTTTTCTCCTATTTACTAACTTCAAATTTTTAAACTCGATAAGAGTCAAAAATCAATGGTTATGTTGTGTTATGAAATTCTGCTCATATAACGCATTTAAATTCACTAGTTTATAAAAAAAAAAGTAAAATAAAATTAGGTTTTAATAAAATAATTTCGAATTTTATTTAGAATTAAATTTTTGTTGAAAAATCTTTTGTTTATTTTTTTATCGACAGCTCTCGGACCAAGCGGCCTCCAATTCACAAGACACACACAAGTCGTTTTTGTTTAATTTTTATCAAAATAAAATAGTGCATGCTTTTTTTTTTAATTTTTTTTGTTTAGAAAATATTTTTTAAATTAGAAAAAAAGTAAATTAATCACTCGACTTTACTCGGCCCGTACACAAACACTTTTCCGGACCTACAATTAAATAAATGTACATTGGATTCTAATTTTTGTTTTATTTCTTATGTAAATTATGGAATCAAAAGTTAAACTAGGAATAGATTCCAAAAGTATGAGAAAAAAAGCTACCAGTACCAAACAATCATCAAGTGCACAGTCCGTGGAAAACGAAAGTGTAAATAGTGACAAGAGCAGTGTCAAAAATGCTCAAACAATTGCCGCGGCATTTAATTCAGAGTCACCTAAATCCGACATATATACTATTGATTTTAGTAATAATAAAAAAGTAAATAGTGATAGAATGGATGAAATTATAGATCCGGATGAACAAGACAATTTCAGCACCAGCACTCAATCGTCGACATCAGTGTTGAACAATGTGTCGATGGAACCGGACTCGCTGGAAAACTCCAAACTTGTAAGTATCCACAATTGTATTTGAATGGAGGGTTTTTTTTATTTTACCAAAATATCATGTTTTATTATCACACACTTAAATTTTTATTCATCATAATTTATTTTCAAATTAGTTATTTAATCTAACATAAATCGCTTAATTTAAAAAAAATGCTTTTTCATCACCAAAAGCTTTTTTGATATTGTTCCTTTTAAATAATTAAAAATTAAATTATCTTTTTGATTGCTTGATGGGATGGTGTCTTCTAGGAGATAATTTATTTTAAAATTAGAAAATTAAATGCTAAATTTTTCATTTTTTATTTTAATTTTATACATTGTTGAAGATCTCAATTACAACTTTTAACTTCATTGATTCTAGATAAAATGGGATTCTTTTTTGTTTACTAATTGAAAATAAAAATAATTCATCGAATAAATTATTTTTTTTGGAGAAAATTTATACGCTGGCAAAAAATAACTCGCACAAAATAATTTTTGGTCAAATTAATTCTGAATTTTAAATAAGATATTTTAAAATTTTAACTTGGCCAGAAATTAAAAATTGATAATGACAATTATTTTCATTAATTTCATTATATTGATAATGACAATTTTTTCCGTAAACAAAAAAAATTTGTTTTTTAATTTTAGATTATTTAATTAAAACAGATTGATAAAACTTTTTATCTTCAAATGTTCTAAAAGTTCTAGATTTTAATTGTTCCTTTTCAAAAATATGATTGATTAAATTTTGGAATTAAAGTTATTGTGTAAAGGACTATGGACTCATGATTTCTAAAGTACCAAGACTTTTTATGAAATATAAAATATTTAGTGAATAAAAAATTTTGTTGAGGTTTTTAGCATGACCAGAATAATGTTATCAGTCCAATGCATTTAGATTTCTTTCAAAGCAAACTTCTTTTTTTTCCATTTTTGAGAGTTGTTAGCTTTAAAATTTTTAGACTTTCGATACAAAAATATTTCCTTTGAAATTATTAAGAAATTTAGATGAATGTTTTTTACCAAACAATGATATTCCACTTTATGATGATTATCCATGATGGGAAAAATATTTTTTTTTATTTGCTAAAGCTCTGTCTTAATTCTCTTGATAAATGAATATAATAAAAGATTTTTTTGAATAAAATAATCCAGAGTTAGAATAGTATAGTAGTAGTATAAACTGCTGCTTAAAGGTTATCTAAGCATAGCTCAAAAGAGCTGTAGCAGTCGCTTCTTTTTGTTTCGCCATCCAACTATCAAGCTTCGCTATCAAGAATGTTCGGCTTATATTTTAATATATGGCAAAAAATAAATCTAAAAATTTTGATATTAATTTTCTTCGATTTTTTTATAATACAATAAAATATCTAGAATAATTAACGGATCAATTAAATTATTTTTAAAAATCTCCAATCTTAAATTTTTTAAAATTAAGATTTTTTAGAGACAATTATTTTGCATCAATAAAATTCAATTTAAATAGTTAAGCTCAATTCTTAAAAAAATCATGATTTAAGAAATAAAATAAAATAAATCACAATTTAATTGCTTTTAATTTTTTTTTCCTAACTATTCTAAATTATCGAATCATGATCAATTTATTCATTTTCAAATTGAAAAAAATTGAACCAAAAGAGATTTTAAAAATTTATTAAAATATATTATAATTTATCAAACATTTCTCAGATATTTTTTTTGAAATCTATTAAAATTAGACTTTAGATCATTTTTCGGAAAAAATATCCAGCTCTATCGAAAAAAAAAATTATTTTGAATATTTTATTATGATCCTAGAATCAATTATATGATCTTTAATTAATTATAACACAATTGATTTTTTTGCTGAGATTTAAAAATAATCTGTAATAAAAATCAAAATTAAATCTAATAATTCTAAAAGAAAAAATTAAAATTTTTAAATTTTTTAGGAAGATTCGAACGATTCTTTGGCCGACACAATAGCTCAAGTGGCATCTGGCTCAATAAGTTCTGATACCAAAAAAATAATAGAAGACAAACAAAATGAGATGATAATGAAATCGAAATTAAAAAAAGAAATCATCCAAATCCCGAGTAATGTGGACGAGGATTCAAAAAATTCAAAAAGCCCTCGTTTAAAGCGAACCAAGACACAAGGCGAGGATGATTCGAATTCGAGCTCAGCTGCTGCTGCAGTTGACGCAGCAGCCTCATCGCTTCTTTCAACAATGAACTCTAAGTCTAACAGTAAGCCAAAGCTTGGTTTTTTAACTCACAAAAATTTGTCCAGCAAACGCAAAAGATTGTTGACATTAAAAAGCAAAATCGAATTTTTACGAGCGAAAAAATTGAAGAAAAATTCTGAAAAAGACACCGAAAAAGGAGAAAGCCAAGAGCCAGATGAGCAAAACGACCATGATCCGATGCGAACTTGCCTCATTTGTAAACTGGAAATGAACCAAGATGTGCTAAATGAGCATGTCATGAAACACTTTTACGAAACTGCCAAATGTTGCTCTTGTACCAAAGTCTCATCCAATCCGGCCAATTTCGTAGTTCACATACTCACTCATTTACGTAAGCAAATTTTACCTTAATTTCATTTAAATGGAAAAAACGCCTACTAGCAGAACAAATTTTAATTTGGTTTTAAATTTAAATTTCTTTTAGTTTAATAAAAGTTTAGTTTTAGTGATCGTTGAATATCTATGACTATTGGCGGAAAATGCTGATTTAATAAAATTGGCGAACTAAAAAAATTTTAAGTTTTGAGAAAAAATTTTTACGAAAATTAATTTTTGTAATATGTCTCTTTGGTGAAAGCTCAGTTCATAGATTTTTTTTTCATAGAATAATTATTTCATAGAGTTAATTTCAAAGAATTTTTTTAAAGGGGTAAAATAAAGAAAAATAATTCAAAAAATTTATCATTTTTTATCAGAATAATAATTTCTCGTAATTTTTCATTGACAAAAAATTTAAAAAATATTTAAAATTTTCCTTTAATCTACAAAAAACTTAATTGAAAAAAATTTATTTCAAGAGTTAATAAAACTTAAACACATTTAATATTTGTTCTAAAAGCAATTTTAAGTTTATTTGATCTTTAAATTTTTTTAATTATCTAATCTTTCGAAATTTCGTATATTTTAATATGCGTGCATTTTTGGAATTTTTTGCAGAGGGTGGAATTAGGTGAAATATTAAATAATCAGCTGATACAATTTACAGAACCATTTTAGAATCTTTAAGAAAAAAATTATTGAGTTTAAAAAATTTTTGTTCAAAAATTTACAATGCCGAGTGGGTACATAGAGTCATTAAAAAGATAGACTACTGCAAAAATACATTTTACTCAATAAAATTTCTTTATAAATTTAAAATAACATGAAATTTTTTTTTGGTCACCAATTTTTTTCATATTTATAAATTTTTATTAAATATATGATTTGAAACAATTTTTAGAACTGATTTTGGACCCTTAGAAAAAAAATTTGAATTTTTATTCTAAATCAATTCTCGATTTCAGAATTATTTGCGACCATTTATTTAGAACCAATATCTATTTAAATAAACCTAATGTTTTTTCTCAAAAAGCTTAATTTTTTTCGGCTTTAAGTGACGTCATTTTTAAAATTTTTTTAAAGGTTTTTAGAATAATATTAAGAAAAATTGAGTTTAATGCTGCGTTTTTATTTTTTTCCTCAAATATAACATCAAACACTTTTTGAAAAATAAACTTTTGTCTTTTTTCACTCGAATTTTCTAGCGTCTCTTACAATTCCTTATTTTAGTGTCGTTTAGAAAAAAATACTGATTCATTGAGCGTTTACTCATTCAGGTATAAAAGAAAGAAAATTGAAGAGTTAAAAATAAAGTTTATTTTTATTATTTTTATTAAGACTGATTATTTAAAAAAAATTTTATTAATATGTTCTCTGACTTTTAATGAATATAAATTAAAAACAAATTCTAATTAAAGTTTTAAAAAAATTTGAAATTTTGCGGTCATGTAACTTAGTGATAAAACATCAAATCTTACTGAAACAAAAAGAATACACAGATAAGTAAACATGAAATGACAAAATGTCCATCTTTTTTTAAATAATTTTAACTAATTAAAAAAAAAATTTGATGAGAAAATTTTTTCAAAATATATTACACCAACTCTACCCATTTTATAAACTTTTAGTAATTCAGTCTCTACTCAGTTTAACGCTTTGATTTTTTAAAAAATGACCAATTTTATTTAAACAAATTTGAATTATTATCCCTACATCAAATTGTGTGTATTTATGGTATAAATTTCCAGCAAATCTAAGAAAATTTTTTTAGATAGATTTGGTCTATCTAGTGATGCTAGTTTAACTGCAGTATAATTTGGACCATACAAGTTTACGCTGTTATGAAAAAAAAATTTGTCCGTCATGATATGTCTACATATTTGACATCAAAAACGACCACCTTGAAAAATGTTAGACTCTGGATATACCGATGATTTTTTCCATTGAATATCATCTTTTTATGATCCAAATTAAAATTTTTATATTTATCCGCTAAAATTTTGATCTGATGTTTAAATTTCCTCAGCTTATCTGGAAATTTGTAAATGACTTGGCAAATAATAAAATTTTCTTTTTTTCTTTGACCTTTGGTATTTTCTCACATAAATTTATTTTCATTTATATTAAAATTTGTTAAAATTTAAATTTTTCAAAAATTAAACAAAAAATTTCATTAATAATTAAATTTATCAAATTTTTTAATTGAGAAATCTTCAAAGATCACTTTAGAAATCTCTAACTTTGCCATAATCTCTAACAGTTGACTAGCGTTTGTTCGAACTTTTCGCTTTCTGTCTAGATCAAACTTTCTGGAATAATTATTCAAAATTTAATTTAAAATTTTTATTTGACTTACCAAGTTTTTGATAAAAAAATTTAATCTATAAGATTGTGTTCTACTCAAACTCAAAATATATATTGTAAAATATCAGTAGAATATTTCATATATTTTTCAATATTTTTTTTAAAAGATTTTCAAGCGATTTAATAACAAGGTATTGATTCTTTTTTTGGAAATTTTTTTATTTTCTTCTTAATTTGATTTCTAGTTCATTTTAGCTTCTTTAAAAAAATTATGAAAAAAAATCCTTTTTTTTAAATAATAATTGCATTAAAATTTTGTTAACCATGTTTTTTGAATTTTTTGTCCGGATGTCAAATTAAAGCAAACTTTTTTCAGATTTTTATTCGTAAAACAAAAAGTTTTTTTTTTAAATGTATTAGAAAGAACTAAGCAGAGTATGAATTTTATTTCGAATGCCGAATAACTCGGATTTCTTTTTGATATAGGTGATCTTTTTCGGCTAAAAATTTATTGTCGTTCTAGATGCTGAGACCAAAATCAGTTCTATGTATCTAAAATTCGTCGAAAATTTTTCTGAAAGGAAGGACCAAGTCTCCATTCCAACTGGCCAATAAAGTTGACATATCATTTTCGACAAGTTTAATTTCAAAAAATAAGCTTTCGACAAAAAAAAAGTTATTGTTAATTTTTGTTTATTAGGCAAAAGATAAAAAAATTAAAACTCAATATAATAAATATTTCTATTTTAATGTTCTATTTCGGTTCTAATAATTTTTTTCTATTAAAAATTGATTATTTGATTAACAATTTACAAAATTTCCACTAAGGCTAAAATTTGATATCATCTTCACGGAATAAAAAAATGGAATCTTTAGCTGTCTAATTTTTGATTATAATGCTAATGATGTGTTCTCTTTTTTGGTAAAATTTTAAAAGAAATTAAGAGATATATAAATATTTATTGAAAATCATTAAAAATTAATGTTAATTGTTTATAACTAAAGCGACATCAAATTAAAAAATTAATTAAACCTTTTTCATTCATTATCTCTCTCTAAATTTTTTTACCAAATTAAAACTTGTCAAAATAAAAATAATTTTTGGTCGAACAGGTTCTTGTCCAATTTGATTTGTCAAAATTATATTTTTTCTAAATAAGTTTGTCGAAAATAAGCAGATCCTTGTAGACACATACACATTTAAGCTTGGTTAATATGTGGAAATGATCTATTATCCATTTTGAGCTGCACAAGATACACTTTTAAATAAAAAAAAATAAATGTGAAAATTCAAAATGATTACGTGTTTAGAGGAACCTAATGACTCTTTGAAAATAATAAAAGTTTTTCAACTCTATTATAATTTATTTCTAATATTTAAATAAACAAATTTTTTTTTACTTTTTTCAAAATTTATTTTTAATTCCATTATTTTTACTAAACTTAAATTTCAATTTTCTTTAAAACAAAAAAACAAAAAATTTTCTCAAATTGCTCTAAAATTAAATCCACATAGAAAAAAAAAAGATAAAAAATTTTTTATTTGTGACCAATTTTCTTAAATTAAAAAAATATATATTTTAATTTTTTTCTATTAAAACTACAGCTCCGCAGTTCTACTGTGTTAAATGCGACAAATGGTACCGCCAGGGAGTATTGTACAAGCGTCACAAACAAGAATGCTCTAGAGTGGAAATGGACGACCAGCCAATCATGAACACCAGGCAAAAGCGAAAGAGCTCTGTGGACTCTATAGCTCAGCAATGCCCGACCGAGACAAAACGGCGACGCGGACCGCCCAGCCGTCTCCGAGTCGGCGTAGAGGACACCAAGACCGAAGCATTAGACTCCATGGACAAGCGACGCCCGGGGCGTCCCAAAAAAAGCGACGAAATGGACGACAAACCAGCCAGTGTGGACTTCAAGCGAAAATATAGCAAAAAAAATACAATTATGGATCCAAACAGGAAAAAAGGTCTGCGTTCATTTGGCAAAAAATCCGAGCCCAAAGGATCGCGACTGAAACGACGCGGCACCAATCAAGACTCGGATTTGGAATGGATCGAGACCGACTCCAAGTCGAACGCCACCGAGTCTTTGTCCGAAGTGGACAATTTCGACGAGGTGGTTGTGAGCGACATGGAAGAAGACAGCCAAGACGGATCCAAGGCCAAATCGATTGCACTGACCGGCATTTTAGCCGAATCGGGAGTAACATCCGCAAATGGCGGAGGAACTCTTGCCAACGCCATAGCCAGCCTAGCCCTAAAGCCCAACATGGACTTGACCAGTCTGTCAACTTACAAAGTCAAAATTCAGCCGACCAGACCCAAAAATACCAAGCCCAGCACACCGTCAAAAAGTTCCAACAACCTGGCCAACTTTGAGTGTCCCGAATGCGACAAAAAGTTTGTCTCTTACTTCGGCCTAGTGCAACACTACGACCAGCACCCAAATTTGTCGGTCTATTGCCAACAGTGTGACATTGAGTTCGAGAACCACTACGGCCTGGTTGTGCACAATTCCAGCGTGCACCAGATTGTCGAGTCCCAGTACTTGAAAAACAAGCTGAAGCAGGCGAAAAAAGAAGAACCAAGCGGCTTGGACAACACCATCATGTCCATGCCGAGCATAATGACCAGGACATCACGACTCAACACAGACACGCACAAAAATTCAATCTTTGTCAAGCCCAGCCATTTGCTGGAAGTTAAAACCAGCGGATTTGCCGATTTGGCGCTCATCGACTTTAGCTGTGTTAACTTTCCGCGCATAGCTCAAACCATGTGCGAACTATGGCCCAGAAAAATAGCCAACCAAAGCGACCAGCCACTGCACAACTACAAGTGTGACAAGTGTGGATTTTTTTTTCCATGCTCAGCTAGCCTCAAGCTGCACAATTCAAAAAAGTACTGCTGCAAATTGTTCATGACCAATTCCAAGTTTGGCGAGTACGAGAAGAGTCTCAATGAAATAATGGATCAAATAGAGGACAGACTGGAGCCGATGGTGGACTTTGACAATGAGGCAACTCGGGACGAGTTCATGTCCTGGTTCGGCTTGGTAAACAGAGACAAACTGAGCGAGCTGAGTGCCGAGCAAACGCTTCTGGACAATCTAAGAAGCCAAATGCTCGACATAAACCACGGCTTTAGACAAGACTTGGACAGATGGAAGTTGACCCACTCGTCGCCAAACGATCCGGACGAATCATCGTCCAAAATTCACCTAAAACCATTTGTCAACTTGACCAGACCGCTGCTCATACGCTCAAAAAAGTTCAAGCGGAGCACACAAAAATTTGTGATCATGTCAAAATCGGACTCCAAGGCCACCAATGCTTCCAAGACCATGTTTACCAAGCCGTTTTTTTCCGCAACCACTAGCGGAAATTTTAGTGCTGCGTCGAAAAAAGTCGAGGAAAAAAAAGTCGAGGAAAAAAAGCGCAAAAGTTCGCCTATTTTGGAAGAAAAGGAGAAGAGTGTCAAAGTTGAGGAAGTGATGGTTGGCGAAAAAATACCCGAGCCGCCCAAATTGACCAAATTGAGCCCTGGCGAGCTCAAGCCGGTGGCCAAGCTGCCCAATTCTGTCAAAGCGCCCATTGTTCAAATTCCCACGCAGTGCTCTAGTGCGAATAGTTCGCGACTGGCCTCGGCCTCGGGCATGAGCTTCCCAAGCTTTAGGCCCATAATGCCCAAACTGCTGCCCATTAACAACCAAAGCACCGCGTTGACCAGTCCTCCGCCAGTCATACCAAAACTGAGGAAGCATTCGCCTAAGGCCAAGATTGTGCCAAAGCCCGTCTTGAAGCCCATCGCCCCCAAACCGGACTCGCCTGTCCGCAACACCGACACCAAGTCTTTGCTAAAGTGTAAATTTTGTATGGAAGTTTTTAATGGTCAGAGTGATTTTTTTCAGCATGTGATTCTAGCGCATCCGAAAATGGTCAAGCAAAAGCTGAACAGAAGCAGCAATGGAAACAGCAGTGGCAGTAGCAGCAGTAGTTCGACCAGCAGTTCAAGCTCGAATGGCTCCAGTGACATAACAAGTATAATTACAAGCGCAAGCGTAAATGGTATATAGCCGCGGACTCAGGTGATTATTATTGTACATAGAATAAACAGTGTTTGGAAAGATTCGAGTGTCGAACTAACGGGTGTAGCTATAGGTCTCAGCATCAGAGCAAATTATTATTTTTTTTTTCTCTTGTTTAATCAATTTTTTTTTATTTTGTTTTCTATATTAGAGTTTTTTTTGGTCTAAAGCTTGAATATTACGGATTTGCCTTGACTTGAAAATAATTATCAGGTGAAGACGAAAAATTTTTTTTTTTTTCACATGTTTTGTTCTTCGGTTTGATTGTTTTCGTCAAAATTGACTTAAATTAAACTTTAAATTTTAATAAATAATATCAAAAAATAATAGTACTTTTTTTTTTAATTTCTTTAAACTAAATATTTTGTTGAAAAAAAATTTAAAAAAGACAAAAAGAAAGTATTATTCATTTGATAGATTTATCTTTAATTTCTATAAATAATAAAATGAAAAAATTTCATGTTTAAATATTAATTTAATCAAGTTATTGCTAAAATTATGAGTACCCTTTACTCACATGCGGAGTTAGAAAAAACAAGAGTTGGGAAGGTTGTTTCAATTCGATCATTTCAATTCGGTTCTTTGCTAATAAATTTTGAATGGAATGAAATAGACTAGTTCTGCAAAATGTTAGAAAATTTAAAAACAAGTTGGTTTCACCCAGAGATAGAATCAGCAAACTTGCATGCAAGCTTATGGACTTTGCAATCCATTAAGAATTATTAATTAAGGTTAGCTAATACCTTGCACAATTATTGCAGTGTTAGGTCTCATGTGAAACAAACTTGTGAAAAATTGTTACATTTTGCAGAACCAGATTATTTCAGTCCATTTAAAAACTAGCAAAAAACCGAACTGAAATGACCGAAAAAACCAAAAGAAAAGAGAAAAAAAATAAAATTAATTAACTTCTGTCATATGTAACAACCTATTTCAATATATGTCTTTTAAACTTCATTTTTTTTGTCTACATTTTTATTTATTTTTTTTTAGGTGATTTACTTTATTTTTATTTTATCTTATTTTATTAACTCTATTTTATTTTTTTTTTCATACTTTATTCTGAAGGAGCTCTAGCTCGGTACAGAAAACAAATAAATAAATAATAATTTAAAAATTTAGTTTAGATTGTAACTTAGCCTAACTGGGTAGCCCATTTTGTTAAAATTTTTAAAATAAGCAAATTATTAACACTATTAAACTAATTTCCGCATTTTTTTAGTTTAATTAGACCGTAAATTTATTGGGCAAGCTGAAATTTCACCCTTTTGTCCCAAAAAATAACCCTATTGCCCTATATTTTTTTCTATTTTTTCAAATTTGATTATTTTTGTTTAAATGATGAAAATTTATTGAGGTAATTATTAAATTAACAACAGTACTGCTACGTAATGATGATCGGCCTCGGGCATGAGTAAAAAAAAAGGTTCTGTCTTTACATGTTTATGTAAAGATAGTTTTGTAAATTTACGTTTGATTACGCAATTTTACGATAATTCCGGTAATTTTACGATAATTCCGGTAATTTTACGTAAATTTACTCATTTTACAGTAAATTCTAAAAGGACCAGAACAGTTCTTCTTATTTTTTTTGATATTTTTCCAAAAATAAACATTTTTTAAATTTCTAGCTTTTTAATCCATAAAAATTATCTTTTCATATCTATTTTTTACCTTGCATTGTTTTTTAAATTACCTAGCATTTTAATTTTTATCCTTGAAAAATAAATAATTAATACCTAGCAAAAACCTTTATGTAGTTTTTTAACTTAAATAAACTTTAAAATTGAGAAATTATGTTTCCTTTTTGTAATTCTTTTTGAAAAATTTATCAAATGTTTTAACATGATATCACAAACCTAATACTGGCACTGTTTAAACAAAAATAAAAACTAATCTAATCAATACCTGACTTTTGATAAGCGGAATTTCTTAATCTATAGTATTGGACCGTTAGTTATCCTTTAGATTTCGATAAGATCCCTTATTTAGATTTAGATTCTCATCTTGTCTTGAGTTTCGTCAATCCTACTCTGAAGGTCTAGTAAATGAGACAGGTAGAAAGAAACATATAAAAAGAGAAAAAAAAAACATAATTAAAGAGAAAAACTTATAAACAATTGAATAAATAGACAAAAAAGATAAATAATATGATAATATAATAATTATATAATGTCTAAATTTCATTTTAATATTGGATTCTGTTAAGCTAGGCACCGGTTTATTTTTGTTATCAAAGAATTTTTTTTTTTACTTTAAATGGAATGGTTTCTTGGAACCTTTCAATAAACAATTTTTTAAATCTTCCTTGAAACAGTTCGGAATTCGTCTAAATATCAATTGTTGTTGATATTCTAGGATTTCCATTTCTTAAAGATTTCGCTGTTTGAAACAATGCAGCGTGAGAGCTTCACCTTTCCAAGAATTTTGATCTGATCTGTGCATGAAAAGAGCTCGCTGCCAGAGTGAACCTCGAGTTCCTGGCGCATGACTTTTTATAAGATTGAACGTTTTTGTATTGATAATTGCCCTATCTGCTCCACTATCACACAAAAAAGTGAACAAGTTGAATTGTTTCAAACAACGAAATCTTTAAGATATGGAAATCCTGGTCACTGAGACAGTTTCCAATAATTGTCTTTTTGGTAGAGATTTGATTAACAGGTTGAAGCACCTAGGACCAAGGTTTAAACATATAAAAACAATGGTATATGCAATAAATGATGAAGTTCGTCGAATCTTTAGAGAAGTAATGGATGAAAGAGAGTCGAAGAAAATTGGGAAATCATCCGACGCCTTTTATTCTAAAAGGTATGGAAGCGAAAAGAGTACCAATTCCGATGTATGTGCACATTCTATTAGTAAAAATAACTCCCAAAAGGGGAAGAAGGAAGCCTCAAGTCAATTGACTATTCAAACAGCCAGTAATACCAAGAAAGAGAATAGACAAAATGCTGAAATGAACGAAATATGTCCGTCGAAGAATGATCCTAATATGGAGACTGTGGAAAAAGCACGTTGATCTAAAACAAAATAAAAGAAGTCTCGGTAAAATGACTCCTGGACTTAACACCAAATAAAAATTCAGGTGTCACATTTGAAATTGAATTTAAAGATCCAAATCAAAAGCCTTTCAAGTGTAAATGCAGGCCATTACAATGGAATCTGAAAGAAATAGTTAAGGCCGAACTCGACAACAAACTGAAGACTGGTATTATTGGACAAAGCCGAAGTCAATGGTGCTTTCCGTGTTGTCAATAAAACCGATGGCTCCATTCGAATCACTGTAGACTACAAACCACTTAACAAACTAATAAAAACTAATAAAGATGACAACTACCCAATTCCGTCCATAAATGATCTATATACAAAATTGGCTGATGCGGATACTTTTCCTAAAATCGATATGAAAGCACAATATCATCAGATTCCTGTCCATCCAAGTTCAATACAATTTACTGCTTTCATCTGCGAGGATGGACTTTTTCAGTACCTTTCAATGCTGATGGGCATCAAAACAGCACCAGCATGGTTCCAGTGATTTATAGAATTTTATAGAATCATGAAATGTGATGGTCAAAGTGAGGTAACATTAAAAACAGTTAAAAAGATGATAGTTTCTTTTGTTGATGATGACCAAAAAAAATGGAATTTGAACTTGATCAAACTCGTTTATGCTTACAATACAAGCTTACAAGGTGCTACAGGACAAACACCCTTCGAAATGATGTTCGAATGATGGTCGTATACCTAAAATCCGCATCGATCTAATAATTCAACTAAAGGATATGCTAGAAAGAGAAAAAGTTTTGAAAGAATTTATGATCATGAATGAACAAGGTGAAATTACAGTCCTTAAGGATTATGAAGAAATAGTCAAGAAAAAAAATCTCCCAGTTGTTGCTTCGAATTATCTCCAAGAACAAAGAGACAAATTAAAAACATTTTACCAAAAAGCGGAGAATAATAGAAACTGTCGAATGGACAAAGGCAAACTTTATCACGACAGAAAAATAAGAAAATTTGAGTTCAACATAGGAGATCATTCACTAACAGATCACCAAAAATTTAAAAAAGTTTTTCTCAGGGTCTGGCGCATAAATATTACTTACCATTTATTATAGTTGGCAAGAATGATAACAACTGTGATCATTTAATTCAAATTGTAGCAAGTCCACGCTCAAAAATGAAACAAGTGCACAAAAATTGTTTAAAAATTTACTTCCACAGTGGACATAATCTTCCCACTATAAAAGAAGAACCAGAAAAAATTCACAAAAAACAGAGGATAAAGTGCACCAAAAATTTGTAAAATCCAAGGCGAAAAATATTAATAATCCTAGTGATACTGAGGAAGGTTTTATTTTTTATTGTAATAGTTTTGTAAAATGAAACTTAACTTTTTAATTCAACATTATTCCTTTCAGTTTTAAAAATTATTTTAATTATCTAATATGTAAAAATAAACTTTAAAATCTATCTTAATTCTTATTAAATTAGTATCAAAACCGCTTTAAAAATTATGAATAACTTTCAAAGACAAAATGGCTAGCATCTGTTTTTTTTATAATTCAAAAAAGAAAATTAAATTTATTTCCAAAAAAAAATTCTTTTTTAATGGAATCCTCAATTAGTATAATAGACAATTCCGAAAATAGCTATGCAAATCTAGTGCTGGACCAAATTTTAAAAATTAACCAAAATTTTATACTTTCTTCAGTGGGTCCAAAAAATTCAAAGTTTAAACTCATCCAAAATAGATCTGATTCGGGTGCTTTACAAGCCACAACAGCAAGCAAAAATCTGCTCGAAAACCTATATAAAATCAATGATGACGAAAAAAAAGATCAAAATTCACTTATTTTAATTAAATGGAAATTCGACTTAATTTCCTCTACATTAATCAAGTCTCATGTCAATTCCCATTTTGACAGCGGATTGTTTGCCGCTTTTTTAATCAACCAAAGTATTCTCCTGAAGTGTGAAAAAAGTTTTATTAACAAAATTTTGGTCGACTTGATCGAACATTTAACTTCATTAGCAGAGACACATTTAGTTAAATTTCGTTTAAATTTGGACGATTTAGGCCATTTAAAAGCTTTAATAGATGCATGTTTGAATGCTAAAAAAATCACCCAAATTGCTCAAGATGATGGATTCACGAATCAATTCCTAAAACTGCTGATTAAATCATTCAATAATGATCATTTCTCAAGGATATTGTACATTCTTAATGAAAATATGCTTCTTGGTTTGAATGATTCTGAGATTTTTGATGGTATTTTGGTTAAAACAGATCAAGTACAGTTCAATTCGGTCCGAAATCCAAAGTGTTTTATTTTGGACTCGAATTGTTTGAGTGGAGATTTTGAAGAATTCGATACATTTGACTTCAAATTTCAAATCAATCTTTCTGAAGTAAATTCTGAAAATGAACAATTCATCAATTTGAATTATCTAGTTGATAGAATGAAAATTATTGTAGAAAAATTTCAAATCGATGCAATTTTTTGCCAAAAAGTCGTCCATCCATCAATCAAGCACTACTTTAAAAAGCATAAAAATTTATTTGTGCTAGATAGACTTGGTTTAGACTTGGCTAAGCCTATACAAGAACTTTTAAGTATTTTTATATTTAAAAAAAAAATTTTTTCTTTGTAAAATCTTTAATTAAGACTGTAAAATGTGTAATTCAATCTCATGCGATTTGGACGATTCATACATTGGGACATTGGATCACATATCTTTAGTTGGTCTTCATGGAAAAAATTACTTTCACTTGAAGTCTCAGGTTCCCGTACAAACAATTGTAGTTGGGGTTCTAAATGAAAGTTTTACATCCGAACTAGAGGTGATTTTTAGATTTTTTTTAAATTAAAAAATTTATTAATATTCTCTAGTATGTGCTCAAAGTTACAGAACTAACGTTTCAGAGAGGAGTTTTATCAGGCTATGGTCTAATCGGTGGACCATGCTTTTATTCTTATTGTATTAATTTTTTATGGAGTAGAATTGAAAATAAACGAGAAGAAATAAAAAAATTTATTTTTGTAAAAAATTTATTTTTTAAATTTCTAAAAAGTCTTACCGATGTGGAATGTGAATATGGTATTTGTTTAAATTCAGGTCATTATTTTAATATGGAAAGCTTAGAGTGTGAATGCGGAATGATAATTCGACAAAATAAGGACAATTTGTTTGATTTAGATGATTTTGATTGTGACAAACTGAACATCAACCTTATTTTTAAAAATCGAAAATTTTATGAGATTAATTTAAAAAATTTAAAATTAATCGATTGTTTTCAGAGTAAAGTAAATGCCTTCAAAATTGCAAGAGATGTTTTATCAACTTTTATGCATATTGGAATCTTGGTTACTAGTTAATTTTCTTTTGTTTATTGCATGATATCATCAAATATTAATTATGTTAAAATCAAACTTTTTTTTGTAATTTTTGAAATTTTTTCGAAAGTATTAATTTTAATAATAAAACGCTGTTTTAAGTTTTTTTACAAATTTTTTTACAAATTAAATGTAGTCCAAAGGAAGCGAAAATAATCAAAAATAAATATTAGGGCTGTGAAATTCGTTTAATTTCGATCTCTACAAATAACTTTTTTTTATAAGAGATAATAAACTCAGTAGAATGCTTAATTTTTAGCAACTTTTCTTTTTTTTCGGATTTAGAAAAATTGCTTAAATATTAAATGTTTTATAGAACTAAATCATTCCTTATAGTAAAAAAACTTATTCAAGTTTTTCTGAATTGAAACAATCGAATTGAAAAAACCTTCACAAACCCATAAATATTTTTACAAAATTATTGTTAATTAAACATCAGTAAAATAATAAATAAAAAAATTAATGTAGATTTACTAATTGATACTGTACGTTCCTTAATTTTAAGCAAATAGGAGGCCACAATTCCAAATAGTAACGGGTCCTTTAAAATTTTTGTTAAAAAATTTTGAAACAAAAATTACAGAAAATAATTACAGTTAGTATTTTCTGAACAGAGTGTTAAAAAAAATTTGAGTAAAAGGTAAAAATCAAGATGCGTTAAAAAAAGGTTTGGAAAAGTTGGTTAAACAAAGTCAGACTTAACTTTATAATTGGTGATTACGCCTCATTAAAGACAAGAATTTAAAATAATAAATAATATTAAAAAATAAACTTGTTTTTATGAATATAATTTATTCGAACAAATGAACATAGTTTAATTCGAAATGAATCAATTTCTCTTACAAAAAGAAACAAAAAAACTATAGCTAGTGAACACTATAATAGGTGAACAATATTTATTTATTTACAGATAAACAAATAAATAAATAAATATAGTTCACCTATTATGGACACAATTCTTATTTTTTGGTTTTGTGAACTATTAGTACACTTAATCTAGAAATTGTTCACCAAATTTGAAAAAAGTTAAAGGTAATATTAAAAAAAAAAAGTAAATGGTTCAGAATTTGAGAGATGGAGAAAGAATATCTATTTGGTTTTAGAAAGAAATTGAGTATAAGCAAAATAATTCATTTGATGAATACTGTGCAAATATTCTTTATATTAAGATAATATTTAATAACACACAATTTTTTATTTTTAGTCGTTATAATTCATCAAATAACGTACTTCCTTTTGAACTTTTTCCTGCATATCTAAAAGAGATTTGGACAATATATTCTAGGAGGTGAGTTTGATGTAGTTGAAGCACATATTTCACATAACATTAAGTTAAGTCTTGGATTTTACTTAGGTCTTCAAACCAAAAATTAACTTTTCTTACTGATATCGATGAGCTAAATGAAAAATTCTCAAAAAATATTATTAATACTACTCAAAAAAGTGTTCCTCTGAAATCTTAGAAATTTTTTGTTCACCTAATTTGAAATTTTTTCATCTAATTCTATTTTGGTTCACCTTTCCGTGAAGAAAAAAATTAGATGAACTTATGGTTCACAAAACCCGAGAACAAGAATTGCTCCCATAATAGTGAACCATGTTCGTCAAACCGACTAGACCCAAAAAAATAACTTAACTCGAAGTCCGGACTTGACTTTGACTTCATGACTATGACTTTTGACCAATTCTGAGGTTTGGTTTGGCAAATTGTGTTAAAATAGTGAATTTTAGATAATTATTCATTTACAAAACATTATTATAATATTTATTTTATAACAAAATTGAATTTTTAAGAAATTAAAAAAGTAAAATAAGAAATCTCCTTTTTATCTGTTGATCTTATAAATTTTTAATAATTAATAATTAATTTTAAGGGAAACTTCAAAAAAATTTAAAAAAGTTGCATTCTGAATAGTTTGTTTTCAACCATAATTTCATTTCATTTTGAAATCACTCCATCAGGTGAAAAATTGTCCAAGCTGAGTTCTTTTGCAGATTTAGAGGAAGCATGTAAAAAGAATGGACTCTTTTGACTGACAAAAAAAAACAAATATATTTTTTTTAATTTATTTAAAAATTTAAAAATTTAAAATATTCTCTTAAATAAAATTAATCAAAGTAAAATTTTTTTAAATCCTCAACACTAAAACAATTTTTAGTTAAAATTTCAAAAAGATTTTTACAAGCACAAACATCTTCATTTTTCAGAAACATCATGTTTAACTTAAAACGACCAGTCTTTGGGAAGAAATTCAACAATTCCATAACAAACTGAGCTGACTCATTTGAAAATTCATTTTTTAAAATATTTTCGAAAAGGGCAAAAAAATTTCCGAGTAAGTCTCCATTAATTTCAACTTTAAACAAATTTGAAATTTTTTCAGTTCCTAAATTTTTCAAAAAATTCCATCTTAGCTTTTCTTTTTCGCTTGTATTGCCTTCAAAAATTTTCCAAATTTTTATAAACTCCGAGTTGGTCTTGGGATTCAAATCGACTGATACATTTGACGCATTATCTAAATTTAAGCTACCAGTATCCTGGGTCTTCGAATCTGCTGAATATGCTGAATTCCATACTTTTGCACCCTTTTTCATATTGTCTCTTAAGGTTTCGCCTTTATCCAAAGGTCTTAGATGCGATGCCAAAACCATTTGCCGAAAATCATCATATGTTGGGACTCTCTGCTCAACGGCTCGCAGTTTAGCGTCATTTTCGCGCAAGTATTTTTGCTCGGCAAGAATTTCTTTATCAACTTGATTCTGTAATTTTTCTAAATTAATTTCAAATATATCGTTTTCGATCATTTTGAAATGAATTTAAAAAAATTCAATGGCTAATGTACATTAAGTGAGTTGCCTAGCAACAAAACTAGACTAGAATTTTCTTCACTAGTTATAGAACGAGTCTAAATGAGAAAAAATAGTCTGCCTGTTTTTGATTAAGAATCCTGGCATGTAGATGTTAAAATTTGAATTGAAAAGAACCTACTCGAAAAGATCTATCAAAAGCTTTTAAAAATTTAGACAAAATTTTGCGATATTTTTTTGGGCAATTTTATCTGATTTTATAAGTAAGTAAAAAATTTGTAATCAATTAGTAATTTGAAATCTCTTTAATGATTTTATCTATAAGATTTTTGCTAATTGAGTTGAATTATCTAGGGATGCTATATTAACGTAATAAAGTGGATGCTAAATGATGTTTATTTAACAAGTATGTTTTATGAAAAAAAAGCTTATTAAAGAATGAATTAAACGGTTTTTAATAAATTTTCGGCTTTTATCAATATTTATGATTTTTTTTAAATAAAATTTCTCATTCTTTATCTCAATTTAATTATTAATTGCAAAATTTTTCGAGAATAATTTTTAAATAAATTTGACAGTTTAATTTTAAAACTTTTCTATCAGCAAAAAAGATAATTTTAACACTTAAAAATCAATTTATTTTTGAAGCTTTTCCACTTATAAATTAACTCAAATAACTATATTAACTCTAAAGAAATAACTCAAAAATATTAAAACATTGCAATTAGAATTTCTGAAAAATAAAACAAAAAGTCTTTATTTTTTTGTATAATTTGGTCGTAATTATAGTTAACTGCAAAATATTAATTACAATAGAAAGAAATCTTGATATCAAAATATGACTTTGATAGATAAACTGGAAAAAAGACTTGATCTTTAACAATTAATTTACATTATCTTAAATTTTCTCTCATTTAGCTGTATCTTTTATTTTTTAGAAGAATTCTAAAAGTTCTTTTTAAGTAATCTTGAACAAGTGTAATATTTAAACATTTTTTTTAATTAAATATATGTGGTTAAATTTAAAATTGCAATAATCAAAAAAATAAAAAATATATATAAATAATTTAAAAGAGATTAAAAACTGCTGTAAAGAAGCATTTGATCCATTCTGTTGAATCGCCTAGGGGAAAGCCTCAAATTATTTAAATAAATAGATAAAATAGAAACATTTAAAAGTATACAAATGTAACAACTATTACTCAATCTGAATAAACTTTGATAAAAATCCTTGGGTGTAAATTGAAATCAATTTTTGAAATTTTATCCAAAAATTAGCCATTCATTAATTAATAAATTCGATGAGTTCATAATACATTCTTTGCTAAAAATTATAGAGGTCTTTTTGAAATTTTTTCTTTAAACATTATTTTATGTTTGGTAAATTTGATGGCCCAATTATAAAAATTTGAATCATCGATTTAAATATTTTTTTTCATTTTTATCTTAAACATCGATTTTAAAAATAAATAAGAATAATAAACTCAAAAAGAAAATTTATTCTTTGTTAAAAATTTAAATTAATATTTTTTCTATTTTTAGTAACAAAAAAGCGCATTTTATTTTAATGAAAAATTTATATATTTGAGGTAAATACTTTAAAAAAAAATTTTGGAAAAATTAAAGGAAATATTTTTCTATCCCAAAACATTCAAAAGAGAATTCAATTTAGATTTGTTTATAAATTAAATTATTGCAAATTTTAATTGTCGGGTCTGGAGACCACTAATTTGCATGATCGTTTTGATTATCTCTACTCTTATTCTTTAATTCAAAATTGCTGTTTCTGTTAACAACCATCCAGAGACATATTAACAATTAACAACTTTGTTTATACCAAAAAAATTAAATCTAATGTAAACTGTTATTTCTATCAGATTTTAGAGCTAGATTTTATAAAAAAAAAAAAAGAAAAAGAGATTTAAATAGTTGTCTTAAATTGTATTCAAAAATTTAATTTAATTTTTGAATGCAATTATCAGCTGAAAAGAACAATGCTTTTGACTGAGATCTAACAGTTGATGAGTTAATTTGTCTGACAGTAATCATTACAATTGAGACTAGATAGAATTTTGTAAATCAACTATTTTTACGTTCAATTTTATACTTTATTATATTTTAATTATATGAACTATTTATTTTTTAATGCTTCATAATAACTAAACAAAAATGTCCGCGCAACAGACTTTAAACGAAGACTTATTCAAACTAACCCTGGATAACTCAAAATTATGTAAAAAAAAGAATTTAAATTCAAATAATTAAAATATAATTAAAAAATATTTTTTTTATTTTTTTACTTCAATAAAAATATTATTTTACAAAATTTGAAGGCTTAATTTTAATAAAATTTTTATAACACATCATGAAAAAAGGGGAAAAAATAAATTTTTCGATTACATGTTAATATTTAATGAAGTCTGGGATAATCCAAAATTTAAGAAATAAAAAATAAATAAAACTCAAATAATTATTTTAAATTTTATATAAAAAATTTTTTTATAAAAAGTGGCAAAGTAAATTTTTCGATATTACCAAAATATTTAATGAACTTAGGGCAATCCAAAATTGAAAATCTAAAGAATATTAAACTTTAATTAGTTATTTTTTTATCTTTTTTGAAAATTATTTATTTTTTATTCTTAATATCAAATTAGATTTTGTTTTTAAAAAAATTGAGGTTTTAATTTTAAATTTTTTTGTCTGGAAATAATAGAGGCCAAAGTAGATTGTTGGATTTTGCCAAAATAATTAATGAATTCTTGGTAACCTAAAATATAAAAAATAAAAAATAAATGAGCCTCAAATAATTAATTTTAATTTTTTAATATCGATATTATTTAGAAAAGAATTTTGATATTTTAATTTTAAAACTTTCTCGCCAGAAAAAATAGTGTCCTAAGTAAATTCTTCGGTTCTGCCATAATAATTAATGTACTCTGGGGTAACCCAAAATTATTTTGGAATGAAAAAAATGAGGTTTAAATAATTATTTTAAATTTTATTCAAAAGAAAATTTTATAATTTTTTAATATCGTTAATATTTTTTTTTTAATTAAATGCTTTAATTTTAAAACTTTTCCATCACAAAAAAGGGACCTAAGTAGATTGTTGGATTTTGTCAAAGTAATTTTAATAGATAATAAAAAAAGAGAAAAAAAAATGTGATTTAAAAAATTATTTTGTATTTTATTTGAAAAAAAAAGAATCAGATGAAACAAATGATCTTTTGGACAGTGATCTAACTGCTAATGAGTTAATTTGTCTGACAGTAATCAGGTACAATTCAGATTAGATAGATAAAATCAAAATGAATGAGAAGCGGTATCGAAATCAATCAATATAACACAAACCATACAACAAAATTAAAAAGAAATCTAACATTATAAATCGATTTATCCTGCATTAAATTCACTTATCTAGCAAATATCTTTATAGACTCGAAATTCTTTTTAATGATTTTTATCTTGTTCGAGTTGCATTCTCTGGAGAGAGAAATCTATTCACTTTGTTCTATTTCGTCTATGCTGCCTTTATTCTCGCTAATTGATTACAAATTTTTTAATAAGGCACACAAAGCTCTTCAAAGCATGCAGTGAAATGGAGCCTAGATCCGGCCTCAGGGACCCCGATCGCCTTTGATTCACTCTCATCTAACCATAAACAACTTCCGTTTCTCAGGCTAGGTGTTTCCTTGCCGCTCAAACACAACAAAAATACCTTAAAAGCCCAACTTTGCTAATTGATTTTTTATGTTTATAGGGCCTCAGTGTATCAGCATTAGTAATAAATTAAAGCTTGTTCGAATCAAAAATCAATTAGATTCCATTAAGCCAAATTCATTCTAAAACTTGCTTTTATCTCTTTTCAGCACAGTGCTGAAATTTAAAAATTAAATTTCAATTTACATTTTAGTAACTTGATATAAGATGCCTTAGTTGGACCCGAGTAATTCAATCTGGAAATTGAACGAAGCCTTTGCAATTGTTGTAATCACTTGGTTTAATGTAACTATTTGCCTCGGGTTGTTTACCACAGATTGTTTATGTTTACAAGGTGTTGTGAGTGAAATTCATTAGGAGATAGATAGGAGAAGTGAAGGCTGAGGTCGCGGGCCGCAGAGCTCCCGTCCGACCGGACACATGAACTTTAATTAAGCTTTGATTGATGGTAATTTATTGACTAGTAAATATTTGGGCAAAATTAATATTTTAATCATCACCTATTGGGATATGCTCAGCCATGACATTTCGGCTGGTGCCAATGTGATAGGATACATTTTGTTTATTATCTGCTGATTGAAATCTAGCTTAGGAAGAAGAGCGTTTATCGCTGCGATCAGCACTATGGCCAGTCGTAAAAAAGTCGTCTATTACCGGATCTTGAATTTCAGTAACCAAATCCAAAACCTATTAATCTTAAGATATTTATCAAGTGAGTCAAGCTAGTTATATTGAATGATATAAAAATCAATCAATCAATCAAGTATTTATTTGTAAACAAACAAAAGGTTTTAATTTTTTTTCTTTATTATTTTTTATTTTTGGCTGTTCGAAAGTTTTAACTGAAATCGAGCACAAAAATGAAAAATTGGACTTTTTTGTTTAGGTTTTTTTGCCGGATACAAAAGTGTTTAGTTGGAAGTTTTTATTATTTTTTTGTTGTCCTCTTTTGGTCACATTTTTTGTCACTCTTGGTTTCAATCAAATATTTTTTATAACTTTAGAAAAAATTAAAAGTGTCTTTCCTGATACTTCTACTGAATTTTAAGGTAAAGTAAAATGTGTTTTGCAAAATTAATCCTTTTATAATTTGATAATTAAAAATTTTAATTTTTTTATAGATATTAAAACAATGATTTTTTTTTCAAAAGCTAATATTGGCTAAAATTTTTTAAAAGTTTGGTCGACGGCATTAAAAAAAGTTAAAAAAAAATAATATAATTTTTACCTACTCTTTGGTTCAATTAAATTGATTTGAAAAATCTAAAAAAATTTCTCTGATAATAATTAAATTTTAAGTTAATTGAGGAATTAAATTATTTAATAGTTTTAACTTTTTTTCAAAAACTTATTTCGTCGAGGCTTTTTTTTTAGGTTTTTATCTGCTTTTGTTTAGAATTTAATTTTCAATTTTAGTTGTGAAAAATTTTATTTTAAGGTTTATTTTTCCAAATTGAAAAGGAACTTTAGTACTTGAATTTTTTTAACAGCTAATTTTGGACGAAGCCATACATTTTGAATAATTTTATTTATTTTAATATCTATCTGCTTTTGGTTAGAATATTTAAAACTTAATTTTAAGTTTCAAAAAAAGGATGTTGGAAAATTTATTCTTTTTTGTGGTTTAATGTATTTATTTTGATCAAAAAAAAATTTTTTTATAAATTTTAATCTTTATAATTTTCATAAATTCTTAATTTTTCAAAAATGGTATTAAATTTTTATCGTAGTTAAATGTGTTAATTTTGAAAAATTAAATCTTTTTTTTTAATTTTTATTTGCTTTTGGTCAGAATAATTATTTTAATGTTAATTTTTAGTGTTCAAAAAAGGATATTAAAACTTTATTTTATTTACTGATTGAATTTCTCCACAGCTAATTTTGATTCAGGGTGCTTATTTTGGAGAAAAAAAATTTTAATTTTCATGTGCTTTTGTTTAGAATATATAAATCTTAATTTTAAGTGTTCAAAAAAGGATATTAGAAAATCTTTATCTTTTGTGAGTTAATGTATTTATTTTGAACAAAAAAAAAATTTTTTTATTTTTATCTGCTTTTGGTTAGTTAAAAAAATAAAAAAAAGTAATTTTCCACCATTCTATTTCTTTTAATTTTAGGTTAAAAGAAAACATTTTTTGGTTTTGATGCGAGGTGCCGACCAACTCACTTAGCGTTGCAGTTCAATTTGTCCAATTGATTCATCACTCATCACGGGCTCTGGTGATCCCAAAAGCAGATTCAGTCTTAGAACAATTTTGCAAGATATTTCTAGTTTAGCCTACAAATCAGCACCGTTATCAGCATATAAATTAAGAGAAAAAAAAAAAAAAAATTCTGAATGGCAAACAAAGGCGGAGCATTGCGCCGAACAATATCTAATAAAAAATCACTTATCAATGATATCTATTGGTAAAAATTGAACACTAATCTTCATATAAATATGAAAAAATAAACCAATCGCATTTTCAATTAATCTATCTGCAAATCAATCATTTTCTTTTTTAAGCTTTTACTTACAAAAATTTTCCTATATTTTGTTTAGATACAACAAAAAACTAAGGCCCATACACAACAAGAAAAAAAGAAAAAAAGTATTTAGATACAAAGCCAAAAATTGCAACTAATCCAATTGCAATGGAAGTGAAGAGCGAGCTAAGACAAGAGGGCGACAAGTCGCCGTGCTCCAAGCGCGTCAAATACGACTCTTCGCCATACAGCTACTCGTCATCCAGCTCCCTGTCCACCCTGTACTCGAACAACTACAATTTTGTGAACAGCGAGTTCATGGCCCAGCCTTTCGCGCCCACCTACACCAGCGGGTACATGGGCCACGCACCACTGCCGCCCAGCCAGATCCAGATGGGCAAGAGTGCGGGCAGCCAGCAGGCGAACTCGGCGTCGCCCATTTCCCGCTCGTCGAGCATAACGAGCCGGTCGTCGTCGCCGTCCCAATCGGCGTCCATGATTTCGCACGAAGAAGAGGACGGCGACGAGCAGGCGTCCAACCCGAATGTGAAGAGCGGCAAGCAGAAGAACGAGAAGCCGCCGTTCTCCTACATAGCGCTGATAGTGATGGCCATCCAAAATTCGACTAGCAAAAAAATGACCCTGAACGAAATCTACCAGTATCTGCAGACACATTTCACATTTTTCCAGGGCCAGTACCAGGGCTGGAAGAACTCGGTGCGCCACAATCTCAGCCTCAACGAGTGCTTCATCAAGCTGCCCAAGGCCATGGGCAAGCCGGGCAAAGGACACTACTGGACCATTGATCCCAACTGCGAGTTCATGTTCGAAGAGGGCTCGTTCAGACGCCGGCCTCGCGGCTTCAGGCGAAAGTGTCAGCCGCCCAACGCCGACAACATCGAGAACGCCGAGAACACCAACACTATTGTGGCCACAGCCAACCAGTCCGCTTCCTCCAGCTCCAGCTCCACGTCTGCCTCAAGCATCACTCCCACCAACGCTGCCTACAAGCACAGCTACTTGGCCACCTCGGCCATTTTTGCGCCATACTCAAACTACAATTTCACAGATTCCAACCAGTTTGCCAGCTATCAGTACGAGCCAATGTCGCACACGAACGCCTACAGTCTGCAGACTTACCAGGCATACAACTTTGGCGGCCAGTCTTATCATGGCGTGCAGGACGCGTCCACTTTTGCTCAGTACAGCGGCGAAAAGGCCGATATCAAGCAAGAGAACTATCGACCATCTGTTTGGTCTTCGTTTGTGGCTTCTCCTGAAGTTGTGTCGACCAGCTATGATTACGCAACATATCAAAACATGGGCCAACAAAGTGCTGCTGCTAACTCAGTGACCAC
The DNA here is from genome assembly GCA_016802215.1 of Brachionus paranguensis. Taxonomy (NCBI): domain Eukaryota; kingdom Metazoa; phylum Rotifera; class Eurotatoria; order Ploima; family Brachionidae; genus Brachionus; species Brachionus paranguensis. The sequence continues at coordinate 107,236 of JAESIX010000048.1, read as the reverse complement.
TCAGCCATTAATCGAATACTCGACTAATCGAACTTATTAGATAACACGCGTCCATTCAGACTAGGGAGTGAAAAAATGAGGAAAAAATATCAAAACACCACTGTTTGTTTTTTTAATTGATGTCATTTAGACAAGCCATTGGTGGTGAGTTAGTTACCATGGCCCCAGTATGAGTCTAATAGATAAACTATTTTTTTTTCTTTTTTTTTTTTTTTTTTTCTAGCATTCAGATATGCACAGAGAACCCTTTATGGATTGAGATAATATATATATATATATGGAGAGAGAGAGAGAGAGAATAAAATAATTTATTAATTTAACTACCACTGTGAAGAATCATTTGAAAAATCAGTTTGTTTTACTAATTGATTTTCGTTTTTTTTTTCTCTTTTTATTTTTTTTGTATTTGAACCTGTTTTTAGATGTTTTTAAATTTATCAGAAAAGTTTATTTTTCTTAGATTTTTTCGATTTTTTTTTGTTCATTTTTTTTTTTTAAATGGTGCTTATTAATTGTACATTTTTTGATGTTTTCTTTTTTATTTAATAAAATTAGAATATACCAAAATTTTTTGTGTTTAAAGAGATTATTCCAGTTTCGGAGCACTGTTTGGCTTATCAATCATCGTTTTTGTAAAAAGCTTTTTAGATCAATTAGTTGTTTACGGAAAATTTAATTATCAATCAAATTAGAAATGATATTTGGCCTTTTGATGCAAGTGGAAATTTTCGATCAATGTTCTATCTTAGAAATCGAATTTTATCAAGTTCAATTTTGTTTCATTCCATCAGGCAGTCCAAGTAGTAGGAATTACTTTTTTATGACAAGATTAACTCCTTGTAGAATAACACTATTTTTTTTAAAATAATTTCGGGAATTCCCAGGGTTTGTCCGAATGGCAATAGCCTTCGTTTAAGCCTCATGTTTGCGTTACATTGTTTTTTCAAAATTAAATAAACGAGTAAAATTTTAAAAAAGAAAAAAAATTCAGATAATAAAAAAATTTGAAAAATTTTTATCTTTCATTTAGTTATTTATTTTATTTGAAAAATAATTTAAGAGTTGGACTCCATGGCAGAGATTCCTTTGTTCAGCCCTCTTGATAGTAAATTTTGGCATTGTGAAATTTCATACCGTATTTTCTCGCGTAATATCCTTGGGATATTGAGCAGGACATGTCTTTAAAGCCCATGGGTAATTATATGAAATTATTGCTTTTTTAAAACTTTAATAACCCTCGAACATTAGATGAAACGGATATTTTTTTTATTTATTATTTGATTATTAAAAAATTATATTCTTAATTATTTAATTGATATTTGAAAATTTTTTATTTACAAAAAGTTTAATAAAGACATTTTTGTAATCAAAAATTTACGGCTTTGTGAAATTTCATGCAAAACTTCCAATACAAAAATAAAAAAATTTCACTTTCTGTGAAAGTCTGCAAAATCTGTGTGAACTCAGCAAAATTGCAGTCTATTTAAAAGTATTAAAAATAAAACGCAATTAATTTGCGCATATTTTGCAGACTTTCACAGAAAGTGAAACAACAGTTGTTTCACTTTGTTTCATTTACAGAACAAGTTTTTGACATTTAGAACAAAAGTTATAAAATTTTTTTATTTTTTTATTGAAAGTTTTGTATGAAATTTCACAATGCCGTAAATTTTTGATTACAAAAATGTCTTTATGATTTAAAGTAATGAAGTAATGATTTGGTAATGAACTCAAATTAGACGGCTTTTAGAAGCACAACGCTAAAAACACAAGTCCAAATCCACACCTTTATTAATTCAATATATATATTGTGTTTTTTTTATGAAATCTTTTAATGAAAATTTTCATACAATTTTGAAAAAATATGAAAAAGTGCGATGTTTCAAATTAATTTTTTTAAAAAATAAATGAGAGTTACTTATGCAATCTTATTACATTGCAAATTAAATAGATTAGATCGAACATAGAATATTTAGATTTTATTGTTTTTTTATAAAAGTAAGAAAATAACTTTCATTATAAAAGATAAATATTATAAAAATATAAAACATTTAAGAATTTGGTAAATTAGTTTTTTTTTTACTTAAAAATATTAGACAATATTGAAATATTCCTATTGGGTATCAATAAAAGCTTAATTTGTTTTATAACTATTTATTTATTCTAAAATAGAAAGTGGTCACTCTGGAAAAGAGTAAATATTCAATATATCAATTTAAAAAAAAGGAATTAAAATTTTTAAATTACAAAGAAGGTGGATGAATATAATAATGTTGAAAAATAAGTCCGTTTTGAAAAAATATTTTCCAAACTTTTTACCTTACAGGACATGATATTTATCTAAATACACTTAATGTAAATAATATGATGAGAGCTTTATTTATTCATGAAAAAGGATGTTTTATAAAAATTAAGTGGAATAAAATTAATTAATCAAGAGAAAATAAATTGTCTTTTATGATAAATTTGTTTCTTCACAACAGACTTTGTTTTTTTGATTCTTTGATAGGTGTTTTTTTTTTGTATACCATGAAATACTTAATTAAATAATAGTATAAAGAATATTTATCCTAAAAAACACATTTTTTATGGATACTAAAATGTAAGTATTTTGATTAGCTTTTTTATCCATAATAAATATTGTAATAAAATTAGAAAACTATTAAACACGATTAAATTTTTATCTTTTATAATGAAAGTTATTTTCTTACTTTTATAAAAAAAAATCAAATCTAAATATTTTATGTTCGATCTAATCTATTTAATTTGCAATGTAATAAGATTTTCTCATTTATTTTTAAAAAAAATTAATTAGAAACATCGCACTTTTTCATGCTTTTTCAAAATTGTATGAAAATTTTCATTAAAAAACGAAAAAATACACCATATTATAAATGAAATAAACTTTTTTTTTGTATTTTTTTCTGTCTTTTTTTTTTAATTTATTTAATTAAAATCTTTTATTGGTCAATAAATCAATGGAGGGAGAATATTAAAAGATAATGATTTGAAAAAAAGTAGCGAAAAATTTATGAAAAAATATAACGAATTAGAAATTGAATTATTTATTTTTAATAATTCAAATACAATTATATATTATTCGACATGAAAAATTAAATTTAAAAATAAATTTTCAATTTTGTCAATTTTTTTATGTCATCTAATTTAGAGTTTTTTATTAAAAAAACTTCATTATGTTTTATCAATAATAAGACTGAAGGAAAAGACTAAGTTTTTTACCGAACAATCTATCAGTCTATAGAAAATGTATTTAAATAAAAACATTTTTTTATATAGATCACAAGAGATAGAGTAAAGTTTATTCATTTAATTTGTTCTAGAAATTATTTTCTTGTTTACAGACTTTAATTCATTTTATTTGATGTTTAATATAAAATTAAAAAAACTCTAAACTTCACTCTTGTTATTAGCCATTCAATAAAGGAAAAGTGCCACTATTTAAAAATGAGAAAAATTTTATGATTCTAAAAATTTTTTGTTTCATTAACCAAAATTTATTTCTAATTGCTGATAAAATATCAATAATAATTTTTTTAAAAGATTTTTAAAATTTTTTATAGATAGCTTCAGTCTTAAATGCATTTCAACCATTCAAAAAAATAATCAGCGATAATCAAATTTCATCAGTGGCATTTTCAAATGAATAGAAAACTTAAAAAATTAAATTATTATTTGCAAAAAAAAAAACAATTTAAATTATTTATTTTTCAATTAAAAATTAAAAAAAAATTATCAAATTTAAATTAGTTTTTTAAGATTAAATTTAAACCATACCGAATGCTGATAGTGCTAATATTTTGTTCCCAAAATCCGGGCTTTTACTCAGGATCAGTTTCATTCGGACTTTATTTTCAATAATCAAATTATTTCTTATAAGAAAATATCAATATTTTTTAAAAATAAAATATAAATAATTCCAATCAAGTGTTATTGATGATACGTGAAAAGGTGTGATTGGCTGTGCTGTTAAGTTCAATTTTGTTCTGATATTGAGCTAGGGCATATTTAATTTTTAAGCGATAATGAATTTTTGAAAATCATTTACAAAAGTCATATTTTATTGAGCCCATTTAAATGCCAAGACATTTGAGATGGGATCAGAAATTTATAGCTTAAGGAAGCTTTAAAATGGCAATTAATTGCATAAAGAATGATTTTAATTTAGGACTGAATGGCATCGCACGAGCTGATCACCTTTCTCAGGCTAAATGTGCAACTAAATCAAGACTGGGGTGTTTTTTAGTTTCAAATATCAGAGGCATAATTGATGAATAAAAATATCGAAAATTCAAATAGATATTCAATTAAAATCTCATTATCTTATTCGACTTGCAAATACCAGCCGTACAGAGCTTTAGAAAAACAGATTCAGGCAGAATTGAATTTTTAATTATAAGAAATCACTTGATTCTTAGCTTAATCGATTAGGATATTTTTGTGAATTAAAAAAACTAGTTTCTGGTTCTATTAAAGCGCCATACTGAATGAAAATTTCTGGATAATTTACAACTTGGAAACCTTACTTATTAGGATAATTAATCGATTTACAGATTCCAAGAACAAGATCTTAAAAAATTATCTAGACTTTAGGTTGATTAGTTTTAATTATCAGATGCTTTATCGGAGTCATTTAAAAAAATAAAATACTTCTTAACAAAAAATTAATTTTAAAAATAAATATAATGAAAAAAATTTTAAAAAATTTTTAAGGTCTTTGTTGACAAAAAAATTATTTGGAAAATGATTTCTTTATTAAATTATTAAATCTTTAACACAAATATGCATCTTTTATTTGATTAATTAGATTTCTGTAAAACATTTTCCGTAAATTTTTAAAAAGTACCTAAACTTTAGGTACCTTAACCCTAACACGGAATTTCCGCTTTTTAGTACCCAATTTTACGGAATTACGATAGAAAAAGTTGCATAAAATGTGTCGCGGAAATTCCGTTTTCCTTTTTTTAGTGATAAAAAATTACAACTTTTTTTTTTATTAAAATTATTATTAAAGAATTTATCAATCCTTTGAATGAAATAGTAGTAGTAGTTTACTGGGGAAAAGTATTCTATACCATCGCCAAAAGACGCTTAGCTATTTATGGACTTTTAGTTTGACATCTCATGATCAATTCGAGATTTTAAACTTTGTAAAGTAAGTTAATTGTTTTGACTGACATCGTTTTCTTGATCAATTTGTTCCATGATCTACAGTTCATTTCATCAAAATCCAGCAACAACATGTTGTACTCTTTTATAAGCTTTTTATCATTTGCTCCTCTTAGACTCCCATAAACATAAACATTTTGAATAATTTATTAATTTTCAAAATAAACTTTTCTAAATTTTTGAAAAAAAAATGAAAAAACCTCAATTTTTAAAAATTATCTTATGATATATTTATTAAGCAAAAAAAGTTAACCATTTATTCAGAATTTTATTTAAAAATATCTTGTCAAATTTTGCAATTAAGTTTTGATCCCGAAGATCTAAATATTTCTTATTTTTTTATCAAAAAAAAACACCTAAATTACAATATTTCTTTAAAAACATTTATCATTAAAACTATTTAATTTTTTAATAATCAGAATTGTCGTGAATATAATTAAGCAAATGAAGTAATTAACTGTAACAATCTAAACGCTAATATCAAAAATGATTTCCTCTTTTTTTTGCGCTTTTAAATAATGGACTAAAAATCTTTGAAATAGATATTTTAAAATATTTTATTGTTGAAGACCTTTAAGACCACTTGGACTTAAATTATTCCCAAGACAATTAAAAATAAACAATAAAATATAAAATTTAATTATTTAAATAATATTCTTATTCAACAATTTATTAATTATATTATTTTTCGAGAACTCTTAAAATTTCTGGGATATTTGTGCCAAATAGTAAATTTGGTTTTGTGAAGTTGAGTGCTAAAGAATAGAAAAGAATGATAAAAAATGAAAAAATCTTTTTTCTGTGAATGAAACATGGTGCAACATTCATAGTTTCATCAATTGTCATAGCCTGCTAATGATTTGCTAAATCTTTGCAAAATTCACTACGCTCCAATATATTGAAATCTAATTTCTGCTTAATTTTTAGAATTCAGCAGACCTTGATAGTTGATGCAAAATTGAATATTGCATCATGTCACATTCACGGAACTAACTTCAAACATTTAGGAAAAAAGTTATTCAATTTTTTATCATTTTGTACTGAATTTCACAAATTGGAAGTTCTCATGAGAAAGATTGGGTTAATATTTTTAGATAAATAAAATAATAAACCACATTAAACTAAAGAAATGTTATCAAGGGCCTACGCATCTCTAAAAAAGTTTCATCATTTTGAATAGAAACTAATTTGAACTGCCGTTTGGTGAATTTCCTACAAAATTAATATTAAAATGTTATTTATTTAATTATTTTATTTGATTAAAAATTATAACATGAAAGTTAATTTAGAAAAAATTAAAAAATCGATCAAGAAAAATTTTTTTTATAATTCTTTCTATTAGAATAAATTTCATCTCGTTTTTAAAACAAATAAATGAAATTTTTTTTGAAATAAATTCATTGTTCTTAAAAAAATGTTGAATACAAATCAAAAATGTACAAATTTTTAAAAAAGTTAATTTTTTTATTGGTCAATTCATTTTTGAGATTGACATTGATCATTAAGTACAAAAAGAATCTTTTGTAATTTTAAAATAAATATTTTTACATACATTTTTAAAAAATATAAAACTTATAAAATTGTAAAGTAAGATGCAATTTATGGAGTATGCTCTTCTAAGCGAGTTAAACTAGAAGTATTTCTATTAAAACGAGTTGTCCACAAACCAAACAGTTTTCTTGGCCTGTGCTCAATCAACCATATCCCACTTGTTGAATTCGGATTTTTATAGGCATAACCCACCCATATCAAGGTAGTAAAGATCATCGATAAAAACACTGTCAAGAATACTCCGACAGAAACTGATTTTGCATAATCCGAATCTTTAATTGTAACTGTTGACTCTTCTTTGAATGATTTTTGCTCGCTTGACTCTCTTACTGCATTAAAACAAGTTAAATTTGATTGAGACTTGAAAATATAATTTATTTTTTATTTTTTTTATCAAAAAAATTACTTCATAGTTCATCGGACATCCGAATTCGAGCCATTCTTGGCGGTATCGGTCAACAGTATCTGAACAGCGTTGCAATTCCGGACACCAAATACAATTAAAATTTGTTAAACTATTAATGCATGTATCACATGTTTTTGATTGAAGACAATCTTGAAATTTTATTAATTAATAATTTTTTTATTAATTAATGATTTTTCTTTGTTTTATTTACTTGGTAACATAAACAAAAGAATTGAATTGCCTGTTTTGACATTTTCCAATGGTATATTGACCACGTGATATTGAACAATAGTATACTCAATTTTAGCTAAAAAAAATTAATTTATATCTAATCAAATTTAATATTTAAATAAATTACATTTAGTTAAAGGCCGATAATGAATATAAGCATCTGAAAGTCCTATTTTTACCGTGTGATTTGAATTAGAAATATCAGAATTTGGAATTTTTTTATAATTGAAAATAATTTGACCATCATGATTGATCACAACTTGAAATGTGTACTCCCCATCTTAAAAAATAAATAAAATAAAATAAAATAAAATTTTATAATTTAAGATACAATCAGGCTGGTCTTGGAGTCTTAAATTTTCCCATGTGCATATAAAGTGCGTAGTGTTGTCAACATATTTGATCATACTTTTATTACTCAAAGCAGGATCAAAATTTGCCATCAAAGGTGCGATGTATTGAGCTTTTGTGATTAAAGGATTCATCAATGAACCTACGTAGAGAAAGCCTCCGGTAGCTACCACAATTTGATCAAGCAAATGACCATAATAAGGAAATCTAAACTTTAATCTAACTATGGTTGCTTTTAGGTAATTATTTGACAAATCATGGTCCTTTTTGACATCATAAATTGAAAATTGAGAAGAATCTAAATTCACCCAATTGATGATTTGATCTAACTCGGCGCGCACAACTGTCTGATGATAATAATTTTTGTTATCTTCCATGATAGTTTGTTCACTATTATTCTTATATGGGTGTCGGGTAAACGCGTTATTTGCAGTTGTGGTCATCTTTTTAAATGCTTGAACTATTAATAAAAATGTTAATAGATTAATTTATTTGATTTTAGCAAAAAATTTTCTAAAAAGTTAAAATTAATTTTCCGCACAAATTTTGGTGTCAAATAAATAAAATTATTAGATTAAAATTTTTTTTAGTTTATTTGTTGGAAAGAAAAATTAATCAAGTATTTTATTAAAAAAAAAATTCAGCAATTTGGATATTGTATTAGCCATTTTGCTTCCAGATCTAACTGTATGATCCATGTGGGCTTAGGTTTAATTTCAAAAATACTATCTTAGCATTTAAAATTATTTCTTTATAAACCAGAAGGGTGAGACGATTTTTTGTTTAATGAAAGTATTTCCATTAAAATCAAAAAGTAAATTTTATAGAGTACTTTTACAAAAAAACGAAAATTAATAATTAATATTTGTTCATAGATTTTATTATTAAATAAAATTTTTAATGAAAACAAAACAAGTTAGTTGAAAAAATTTTTTGACTTTGAAATTTACTTAAACTAATCAATAAAATTTAATTTTTTAAATTCGCATTTTATTTTTTTATTTGCTACCTTTTTGATCACTAAAAGAGGAAAAATTAAACCCATAATTGTATGAATAAAAAAATGTAATTCAGTGGTTAAAAAAATATTAGAAACTAAAAAAAATGAATTCAGAATAGATTTCTTCTTAAAATATTGTGGTTCTACAAGCCATTAAAAAGGAAATAAGCGTTTTATAATAAAATTTCTATTATTTAATAGTTCTCAGTATTATTTTTTTATTGCTTGATTTCTTACATTATAAGATAAACTCAAAATTTTATTATATGCATTAAAAAATGGGTATAGATGAGTCCCATTAACCTCATTATTGGCATGTATCCTCGGATACATCAAAATGTATTCTCGGATACATAATGTATCTCGGGATACAAAATATGTATTTTATGAATCAAAAAAATACAGATTTTTTTTTTGTATCCAAGGATACATATTTTATGTATTCTTTCAAAAATATTTTGTAGAAAAATACATATATGTATTCTCGTATACATATATGTATCTCAGGATACATATCAGGATACATGTGGGGTACATGTATTTATTTATTTTTAAATCTGTATCGAGCGTTAGCTCCTTCAGAGAAAAATAAAAATTAAATTAAATCATCAAATAAAATGATTAAAATAAAAGTTAAAAAATAAAATAAGAATTTAGAAATATAGTTAAATAAATGAAATGTCAAAAGGAAATGAGAAAAAAAAATGATGGGGTGTCAAACCTTAGATTAAGATTGGATCGAACTGCTGAGTTTTGAATAGTTTGAAGTTTTTTAATGTTGGTATCAGATAAAGAGTTTAAACAGGGAAAATTATAGTCTAAAATGGAACCAATAAGCGATTTATATAAATTTCCAAGTGTCTTGTGATATAGGCGCCAGTTTTTAATAGATAGAATTTTATTTAAATTTAGCCTAAAGTTGCAACGCTCTTTTAATTCATCAATCAATGGACTAAAGGTCAGCCGTGAGTCAAATCTGATGCCTAGGAATTTAATTTCATCCTGTCGCTTTAAATTGTCCCCATATATTTTCAGATTAAGACTGAACTCTTCTCTTGTTGATTTTGTAAATATCATGTAACAAGATTTTTCAATTGAAATCTTCATTTTCCATTTTGTTAACCATGGTTCCAATTCTTTAAGGTAAGTATTGATCCTAAGTTCAATGTTTCTTTTAGATTTAAAGATAAAGAAAGTAACTAAGTCATCAGCGAAAAGAAGAGAGTATTGATAAGATTGAAAATCAAAGTGTATTTATACAGGCTTAGGAAAAAATCGTTAAATTTTTTCAACTAAAATTAACAATGGCTTATTATTAAAAAAATTAAAAGAAACTTATTTGTTTAAGTAAGTTGAACTATAGTGACATTAAAACAATGAATTTTTACTTATCATCAGAAAAATTTTAATTTTTATTCGTTATAATGAACAATCATCATATATTGAAAATTACAAAGTACCACGGTTCTTTATTATTGAAAATTAAACATTTATATTAAATAACAATATTGTTAATGATCATATCAAAAAGTGTTTTGGGAACTAAAAAAAAATATAATTATTAAATTGATTATTTTTTATAAACATTATTATAATTTTTCTTTTGAGCTTTTTATTTTTAATCAGAATTCAATTTTAGCCCTTAGGATATCATCTCAAATAAAATCAAAAATTTAATTCAAATAGGATCTATCTTCTATTTAAGAAAATACTGTAGAATTAAATACAAATTTTACAAATTGCTCTTAAAAAATTTAAATTTCTTTTAATTTAATATTTTGGCTAATCTATTATTTTTTCCTAACAAAAAAACAGAATTAAAAAAAAGAGTTGAAAAAAAATTTATAAATTATTTAAAAAAAAATTAATTTACCCTCACAAGATCTCATGTATTGATTGTATTCTCTGGCAAATTGCTCAAAGTTGTGCCTAAAATCTGGCAACGCTTCCAAAATATTTTTATAATTGCTTTTAATACAATTATAGGTATCCTCTATTTCGGCACAATAGTCAAAATGCGGTGGAGCGTCCGTAAATTTTAGACCGATATGGTGACGCTCTTTGAGACACAAATCGATTCCAAAAAACCATTCTCTTACAAACCCAAAGGTCTTAGTTTGATTTGTTATCGAGCACAAATTGGTCATGTTAGTTAAAAATTTAGTTATGATATTTAAAGCTGTTATATCTTTTTCACTATCACACTGATAAGTTTTAATTCTGTCTTGGGCACACTTGAATCCATCAGAACAAGTAAATTGATTAAAAGATTTTGAATGATCACTAAAACATGATTCGAAGGATAAAGTTGATGATATACAATAATCTAAATTTAAATCTTTTTTATTATTTTTAATTTTAAAAAGAAAATATTACGGCAGTTTCTGTCCAAAATTTTACCAGCTGCTATCTCAATCATGTCTTTAATGGAATTCATTCGGTGATTTCAAAACACATGTCAAATATATCAAAAGCCCCACGCACTTTGGCAATCAAATGATGCGATTTTCTAATTATTTAAAAAAAATATTTTCATTTATAAATAAATAAATAAAATATTTACGAGCAGTATTTTTTATTGTCAACTTTTGGCTGGTTTAAATAAGCAGGACCATATTCGTTTATAGAATTCAAGACACCATTCAATTTTCTTAGATATTCGTTTTCATGTGGTATTATAGCACATTCAATTGGAACTAAAATTTATTTTTTATCAATTGGTAAAAGATCTAAAATAATTATTTTTTACATGAACAAAAATTATGGTCTCTTAGTATCTCATATATATTGATGATCCAAATTGCAGGCGTATATTTTTCTTGTTTTGAACACAAATTGACAAAATTGTGTTTAGAAATACATTCTAGAATAAATCTTGAAAAATAAATTACTTTACTAAATTTTAGTTATTTAAAAATTTGATAAAAAAACTTTTATTGTTGTCAAATTTAATTTGTTTCTAAAAGTTTTAACTGTGTTAATTGCTCTCTTTGTCAGATCATTTTAAAATAAACTAGAAATAAAAGAGGCTGATTTCAAAAGGACAAAAATAATCGGTTTTTTAGTATATAAAGATAGGAAAAGAAACTAAATAATAAAAAAGATAGGGTTCTGCTATTTGTTAGTAAGAAAATAGGAAAGAATGATGAATAGAATTGTATTCTACCATAAGCTTAAGTAAAAGTAATCAAAGATCAAAAATGTAAAAACTATATCCTTTTTTCAACAAACAAAAAGATAATAATTGAATTCTTAGTCATGTTTCAGGTTCATAGTCAATCCATGGAAATGAAAGTGCCAAACTACTGTTTATGACTTCGAGATCTATATCAAAAAAATTTTATCTCTCTAAAAGCAAGTATCGATATTAAATAAAATTTACATCATTTTAAAATTAAAATGAAAGAATTTCTATTGATTCAAGATAAAAAACAATATTAGTTTTATCAAAATTTGTTAACTATTTTTTATTTTTTTGTTAAGCTTAAATAAACTCAGGATAAAAATTTCCAACATTGCTCTCAACCTTGCCGTCCTCTTTATTTGAGTATTTAAAAATATAAAATCTTTTAAGATTAAAAAAAATACTCAAGTTTAAAAAAATATCTACCAATATTTTTTTTTTCATAATTTGTTTCATTATTAAAAGTATATTTAAATCAAAAAAAGAAAATTAGAAAATTTAAAACTTTTCATAAATTATTAAAAGCGTTACAGATAAATTTTGCAAATTATTTGAAAAATTTGAAAAAATCATTGCCATTTCAGTTGACCAAATCAGATCATAAAATCAACAATATTACTAGACACCCTATAAAAGCTCAATAATAAGTATTAATTTTTTCTAAATTTGTAAAATAATGAAATTTTCTTAGATTCCAGGACGAACAAAGAATTAAAAGAACTTTTAAAAATAAATTATTAAGGACAAAACAAGGTGATTTTTATCATGATATTAATTTTTACAAAATTTACCTGCATTCATCATATTGAGCAAAACATTCATCCAATTTACTTTTTATGTTCTCAAAAAAGCACATATCTTCTGTCATGGTGGCATTTAAATGAGTTAAACTTTGGCCGGAAGTCAAAAATTTTAAATTCTGCTCAAGTTCTGTGATATCACGCTTTGACCGGTTAGTCACTTGATCAATCTTAGTTGATTCTTGTTTAATATTGCTAAAATTAGATTCGAGAACATATTTGTACTGAACTCTTGAATTCATTCTGATATCATTCTTGCTTAGTGCCAAATATTCAAAAGCTGCTTATTTAATTTTTTTAAAAACAGAATAAAATCATTCAAAGTTTACTTTTAGATTGATCAAATGCTGATGCCAATAAATTAGGCATCGAATAAGTAAATATTAAAACAAAAATAGCTCTCATTTCAAGTAAATTTTGTGTCGCCATATACGGCAAAATCTAAAATTCAAAATATTTAAAAATAATATCCTCTCGAACTTAATTTATTTATGTCCTTGTTTTCACATACGTGAACTAGAACAGGAAATTTTAATCTAAAATTTGCTTATTTTTTTCATTGAATAGTTTATTCATTTTCTGTGTCATCGTTCTACTACACGCATTGAGTATTATCTATACTCTATAAATAACAATGTTAAAATCTCCTCCTTTATTCACATTTATCGATTGACTTTACTTTACCTATTGTATTGTTAATCTTTTTTACCTTTAGAAATGAATAAATATATATTCATTAGCCCTAGACTAATAAAGTATGTTTTGATAAGTTACAATCAATATGATTAATAAAGAGTTCTAAATAAATAAAATAAAAATAATTTAATGTTTTTATTTTTTTAAACCATATTTAGATGCATCTCTTGAGAAAAAAATGGTTCTCAATTGTGACCATACAACTTGCATTTTTTTAACTAATACAAAAAAATCTATTTTATTATGAAATTATTTATGGCTGTATGAATTTAACTTATTTTTAAATATCAAAATTAACTGATTTAATCTTAGCTATTTTTAAATGCAGTTTAAAATAAAGCTGAAATTATTTTTAAATGATTTAGATTGAAATTTTAGATAAAATTGATGAGTCTGTCAAAGCAAGCAATATTTAAATTTTTTTAACTAAAATAATACAGATTTGAACTATTATTTTTCTTTTAAATATATATTTTTTAAATTTTGAACATTTTAAAATTTTAAAGGGTGAGAGTTAAAAACAAATAAAAAAATAACCCATAAACAAAAATATTATTTGAATGTTAATCAACACATAAAAATTCTTTTTTCTTTACTAAATGAGTTCTTAACTTTTTTTTATCAATTTTCATTGTAATTCTTCTGATCTGAACTCTTTTCAAAAAAATAAATAAATCTAAAAATAAGAATTCAGTGTTAAAATTATTGACTTGAATTTTTTATATAACTTTTTCATGATTTACTTTTGATTTAAAAAATTTATTTATGTAACTTTCACACTTCAATTAATTCATTTTGTTTCATTTTAAATAAATATTTTCTTTTTATGTGTGAATCACATTTTATATGTATTTTAATTTCTCTTTATTTGTTTTAAATCCTCGTCCAATTTAAAATTTATTCAAAATCGGTTTCAAATAACCTTTTATTTTAAAAATGTCTCTACAAATACTAATCTAAAATTTGCTTATTTTTTTCATTGAATAGTTTATTCATTTTCTGTACCATTTGTTGCAAACAATATCTTGTCCAAACTGGGTTGAACATCATTAAAATAATAAATCTCCTTTTGGTGGTGGAAATAAAGATATTTTTAACAATTTTTTATTTTGTTAATGCTGTAGATGTGATTAAATATCAACATATTTGGTGGTTTAATTTAGTCTTAGTCAAATAATAAACAAAAAAAATTCTTTATTAAGTTTTCTGCAATTTTATAATAAATCAATTCATATTCGAGATAAAAATAAAGGCGATTTATTTTTTGTATCTAAATTTTCTGAATGCATCTCTAAAAATAAAGATCCAAAAATTTATTTTTTGTAATTTTCCTTGCATATTTTATTTGTGTTTTATTCTCAATTGCGTTATAAATTCTGCTCCCTATTTATTTTTCAGTATAAATCAGCTATCAGCTGATTTTAAAGAAAAGGAAATACTAAAAGGAAATAGAAATACTAAATTTTAAAGAAATACTAAATTTCTTTAAGTTTATTAAAATCCCTTGATATTTAAAAAAAAATCTTTTGTTCAATTAAAAATTCTTTAAAAAATGAAACTTAAAATATTATTTTATCAGGAAGAGTTGATCGATGATCAAGAATATTTTTGAATAAATATGATCTTTAGAAACTACCGTAATCTCCCGTTCGATAATGCTTCATTACAAGAGTAGACACGCTTTTGGACTATGCACCAAAGTACATCTCACCAATGCTACTAACATTTTTAATTATGAAAGCATGGTCTAATTGCGTAACCACCGGTTTGAGTCCACATCAAGCTCTAAAATTCCTAACACTAGAAGCACTGGCGATGTGATTTTGACATATTTTGAGTTTTGATTTATCAAAACATATAGTAAATTAAGGTTTTTAGGACTCAAAATTTGCAAACAAAGTTTTTTTGTCGTAAATTACCAAAATTATATTTAACATTTTTTACAGATATTTTATTTCAATGTAAATTGACCAATTTATTTAAAATTCAAAAGAGGCCATTTCTGACCATGAGAGAAGCTAATAAAAAAAGGCAAAAATACACAAAATATTCAATTTAACAAAAGAATTATTACATACAAATATTATAAAATATTGTTGTAGAGCGCCGAGCAAGAGATTTAGTTATTGTGAATATGATTCATTGAAAAGTATAAAATAAAATAAAATGAGAAAGACTGAATAATAAAAGAATAAACATGATCTTTAAATACAACATTTCTCCCTTCTTTAATGAGAAATTGTCCTCAATTTTTTTTTCTAAATTAAAAACAAATAAAAAGTTAAGTTTGTAACACAAAAAATAATTTTATAAAAAAATGTTGCAAACATAATAAATTTTTTTTTTTTTTTGTAAAGTTTCAATTTCAAAAATTAAATTTCATAATTTTCAATTTCATAATTTTCCATTTCAAAATTTTCAATTTTATAAAAATCTCTCTTTTTTTTTTTTTTAAATTTTTCTTTTAGCTTTTCTTGTAGGTTGCGTTCTCAAATCTTTCTTTGGCTTAGGATTTAATCTACTTTCTATTTTCTTCAGCCTACTTCTTTTGCGTATAAATGTTTTGTTCTTCATCAGTTTCTGAGTTTCTTCGCATGAACTTATATCCTGGGATTCGAATTGGATCCTTTGTGATTCTTTCGAAATATCAGTATCTGGGTATGAGCGATACAACTCACGGTTACTGATGTAAGTACGATTACTTCTTTTCTCAATGGGGCTTGAAGAGGAAAATTGAATTTGATTATCTTCGTTTTGATTTTCGTTCAAAGTTATGTCTAATTGTTGGCTTTCAGGGATTTCCTCATTTACTGGTTCACTTTCCATGAAACACTTTTTTAATCTGTTTTTATGGACTATTAATCTCTTCTTTCCTCCGATTAACTTTATTTTATAGTTCACTTGCCCAATCTTTGCTAGGACTTCATACGGACCTTTCCATGCTTTTGTTTGTTTGGGACTAAGCCCTTTCTTTTTTTCAGAATTCAAAAACCAACATCTCTCTCCTCCTTTAAAATCAGTGTCTCTAACCGATCTATCGTAGTTAACTTTCATTTTGTCGATTTTCTTTCTTACAGGCACTATAGCTGTAGCCCAATCGGGCTTACTCGGTTCAATTATACCAGCTTCTAACAACTCATCCAATTGATTCTTTATTTCTTCTTTCATATGGAATGGAATCCTTCTTGGATGCTCTTTTATTGGTGTATTTCCTTGCGTGTCTATTTTATGCATTGTGAAATTACAGCATCCTAATTTCGCTATTGAAGTTGCGAACATCTCTTCATTATCAACTAAAAAATTTTCCATTCCTTTATTTTCCTTTTCTGAAAACTCGACTGCATTCACAATGTTTTCTTCGACCTCTGTTTCTATTTTATCACCACCCATCGATTCAAAGACTTCTTTTAATTTTTGTTTTGTGCCTTTAATTTTACTCATAAAATCTAACCCAACTAGACAATCTTGTGATAAATCTCTAGCTACATGAATATCGATATATACCTTATTATTTCCGATTCTCAAGTTTGTGCTAAAATATCCTATTACATCCAAAGGTTGTCCATTTGCCGTAGTAAAAATTCCCGTGGCTTTAGTCAACCATTTATTTGGGAGACCCATTTTTTCCCAAACCTTGGAACTAACTAAAGTCCTATTACTACCTGTGTCTAGAAGGCATTGTATTTTATAATCATCAATCAAACCATAAACAAAATTTAGTTTATTTCCCATATCATCCTCATTTATATTATTTGTACTGCTCTTCTGGTAATCATTTCTGTTATAGGATTTGTCTCCCACTAAATTGGAAGGGTTAAACGTCCCTGGAAGCTTAGGAGTTAGGCCTTGATTGTCAAAATTTAATCTATAATAATCATTAGTGCTGTAATGT
The DNA here is from genome assembly GCA_016802215.1 of Brachionus paranguensis. Lineage (NCBI taxonomy): Eukaryota > Metazoa > Rotifera > Eurotatoria > Ploima > Brachionidae > Brachionus > Brachionus paranguensis. Next base: position 89,938 of record JAESIX010000048.1, on the reverse strand, counting down.
TGAGTATTCGGGCAATTCCTTCGATAATGACCGTCTTGATTACATTCATAACATTTAATTTTTCTTTGATTACTATGATTTAACGATTTAGGGTATCTCGAAACATATTCTAGGTACGATCCATCGTTAATATGATTTCCTACTATTCTCTGATTATTTAGCTCACTGAAATTATATGAATGTTTAAAATCAGGTTGATTTCTTCCAAATCCTTTATTTTCTTTTGTGAATACTGGTTGATTATATTCTCCATTATATATCGTCTCTAGCTTTGGGGTAATTATTTGTTCCTGTGCTTTCTGTCTATTCAAGCTATTCTTCTTTGACCAGGTATTGAAATTACTCAAGTTTAGTACTTCTTGTTCTCTAGCCCTTAATACCATTATATCTAAGTCGTCGATATCCATTACAGCCAACTTATCAGCTATATCTCTTCTGCATAAGCCTGCAAGGAACTGGCTTTTTAAATAGTTTTCTAGCTCTCCTCCATTTAATCCAGGGAAAGCTTTTCTAGCCAGATCCTTTAAGACTCCTGCATATTGGATTAAGCTTTCGTTGTGCTCTTGGTATCTTTCAACAAAGTTACGCAAGTATGCATGGGCTGGAGCTTCAGGAGTACTAAATAATTCTCGAAAACGTCTTTTAACTTCGTCATAAGTCTCCTCACGAATCCATTTATCCACTAATTGGAAAGTTTCATCATCCAAAAATGAGCCAAAAACATTTATTTTATCTCTTTCCAATATTATTCTGTTCATCTCTAAGTAACCATCAAACCTACTAAGCCAAATATTTACATTAGAGGTTGCAGTAAATATATCTGGAGCTCTCATTCCTGCATGCGCCATTCTGATGTTTCTTTCTTTTTGGCTTATCTGAATATCCAAAATAAAATCTGCTGTTCTTTTTATTAAATTTGATATCTTTAAAATCGTGGTTTTTATTCTCTTATTTATACTGTATTTATCGAGCCACATTTTGATAGTTTCTCGTGTATTCTTTACTTTAATCTCTATGTTTAAAGAAACTTCAACTAACTTTGAAACTTCGTCTATTGTTTAATTTTCTCGTGCTTTCGAAATATTCATAAACTGTTCTCTTTGATTTCTATAACTGTCGCTCTCTACTGAATAAGCTTAGTTTGTTAAGCTTAAGTTTTTACCGCTGCCACCAATGTTGTAGAGCGCCGAGCAAGAGATTTAGTTATTGTGAATATGATTCATTGAAAAGTATAAAATAAAATAAAATGAGAAAGACTGAATAATAAAAGAATAAACATGATCTTTAAATACAACAATATAAAAATATAAAAATTCAATTATCTTTTAATACTAACTTATCTAGCAATCAATACAATTCAATATACTGAGTAGCACCAATAAATGTCATTATGACATCTATTAAAAAATTAAATGAACTGCTATGTATTTTTTTAAAAGTATTTTTGAATTATAAAAAAGAAAGCTTTCTTGTCTTTTATAGACTTTTTGATTAAAAATTTTAATTCGATAAAGCCAAAGAGCTTCTTTTGAATGTTTCATTTTAAATGTGAATTTTTTTATGGTTTTTGAATTTTTGATTAGCTGACATTAAATTTTAATTTTAAAGTTATTATAATTTTTTGGTGTTCTATTAGGACCCTCAACTTTAGAAAATTAGTCGGCTAGTTGATTTCTTTATTGTTTTAGCTATTTTTCGTTCTTATTTTGTTTAAAAATTGTTTAGTTCCTGTTGTTAAAAGCAATAAATCCCTAAAAAATACTAAAAGCATTGCACAAAGAGCTAAAAGCAAACATTTAAATTTTAATTAGCTATTTAAAGATGAATTTAAATTTTTTTAACATAATGTCACCTTTATTCTAACAATTTTAAAATTTCAGGTAATTTTTTTCAGAAATGTTTAACAGTACTCATTTAAGTAAACTACACATCTATTATTGGTAATTTCCATAATTTTTTTTTTCAATTCTATAAATATCCGATAAAACATGTTTTAAAAATTTAATTTGAAAATGTCTCAAAATTTCGATCTGGGAAAAATACTCGACAGCTGTTGCAATAAAAGGAAGCAAAATGGTGATTTTTTAACAATAGCGAAGAAAAAAAGGTCAATTTGTCAGCTAAAAATCAATTTTGAAAATGTACTATTTCATTTAGCTATCCAATTCATTAAAAATATATTTTAAAAATTTTATGCAGATTCGTTTTCTTGAAAAATGTTGTAAAACAGAGATAAAATCTATCGAAGAAAAATACTCAGTAAGAATTGGTTTTAACTCAGATAAAGAAAACTCATACATTTCAATCGAACAATTTGGCAGTGACAAAACTTTAAAGTCAGAAATTGAATCAGAGATAAATGATTTAATTGAGCAAAAAATCCAAGGTACATTTTTATCCTCCCCTATACCTGGATCGAAATATTTAGTAATTAGCCAGTCTTTCATCAAAGTCATTCAAGATCTGAAAAGTATTTGAAATTTAAAATTGTTTGCAGATTAAAATCTAAATTTAAGATCAAAATTCGGCAATTGTTGAATATAAATTAAACCATGAACAAGATGCTTGGAACTATGAAAAAGCAGAAGCTGACATAAATTCTATCAGTAAGCTATTTTTGTGTCTCAAAACATTTCTACTTTGACGACGAAAAAAAGGTTATTCCAAAATAAATTGAAGTGAAAATTGAAGTTTATGATCAATTTTTACTTGTCAATTTCATAATTTTTTATTTAAAAAAAGATTTTATGTATTATTAGCTATGTAATCCATGTCAGAAGTATTTTTTATTGTAAAATTTCAATGATTAACTAAATTTTTAATATCTGCAAAATTTTCTAAAACTTGAAATTCTTTGAAAAGACTTTAAGATGACTTTTTTTTTGACTTTTTAAAAAGTCTGGTTTATCTTTAGATATTAAAATTAATCTTTAAATTTATTTAAATAATTTAAATGTTACATGCTTGACATGTTATGTAGGTTTAAAAATTAAAATAATTAAAAAAAATATTTTCTCAACTCATTGATAATATCGATTTTTAAATTTAAATTTGCAAACTGATTTTTTGTAGAGTTTATTTTGAAATTTTATATTCCAAAAGTATTTGTATCTAGCATTTAATATTTAAAATTAAATTTAAAAATGAATTTCAAATATTAAATTCCAAATAAGTAAAAAAATGAAATGATCAATCTTTCCTAAAAATATTTTTGAAATAAAAAATTTATTTCATTTTTTAAATCTACATAACATTCAAAGCATGTTACATTAAAATTTTTTAAATTAATTCAAATATTAATTTTAATATATAAAGATAAACTCTTTGAATTGAAATGATATTTTGAATTGATCACCAAATTCAAGATGCCATAATACTTGTTAAACTATGTTAAACTTGGCTCGAGTTAAAAAAAGATTAAAAAAAAATCGAAAAATTTTAATTTTTTTTTTTTCGAAGAAAATATCTTAGCAGCTTTATTCAATTTAATGTTATCCGCTTCTAACAGCTCTTTATTAAATAGAGTTATTTAATATAAAAAAAAGAAAACAAAGTATTTTTTGATAACTTAACTATTTAGGTTGCAACAAATATTTTAAATTTTTCAATTAAAAATAATCTAAAAATTAATTTTTACTTTAAATTTTTAATTTTTTTTAATTTATAATTCCAACATTAATTCAATTATACTTTTATTTTTATTGATAACAGGCGACACAAAGTAAGATCTAGTGATGAGATCGAATTAGTTTATTGGATACAAATTGAAACTTGAATAAATACAAAATTTAAAAAAACTATTGAAAAAGTAGTATATTCAAATAAAATCTTGAATAAAAGATAAATTTAAATTTATATTTGATTTATTTTTATTTTTGAAATTTAATTCGAAAACTATCTAATTTTAAATTAGAAATCGAACTTAACTTTAATTAAAAAAACAACTTGAATTTTATATAAATTCAACTAATAATTTTAAAATATTTAAATTTGAATAAAATATTTTAAAAATTAAGTATTTTGATAATTAATTTTTTGTTCTCTAGTAGCGTCGGTTAAATCAGAACAACTAATTTCTGGTGGCGAGTTAGGTGTATGGAACTATCGTTATCCAGAAAATGTTAGAAGAATTTTGTTGGCTGGTGAAAATCTGGCACACTTTTAGAATCTTAGTTTAGAATATATTTTTTGATTCAGGAATCCCATTTCAAGTCGCTTTGGATATAGATACCTAAGTCTTTTTGACTTGTTGAGCGGTTTTGAGTCGATTGTGTAATCGAATTTCGTGTTCATGTTGCCAATAGATAAATATTATTTGGAAGATTTCTATTTAATAAACTTTACACTTATCATTGTTCGATAAAGTAGACCAGTCTCTTGACCATCTAATGCAGACTAAGTATCGAACTGAAAATTATGATAATCGCTATAATTTTTGTATCATCTGCATAAGCGTCACATTCATTATCGATAATATCTAAGTTGTCATTAATGTAAATAACGAAAATTAATGGTCCAAGTACTGAGCCCTGAGGCACTCCACTAATCACATCTATCCAATTTGAGCATGTTTCACCACTTTCTGAGTTCTATCCTTCCAAAATGACGTAGTCCATCTTATTAACCGTTCACCATAAAACCTAAGCTTGTACAAAAACTTATGAGAAACTCTTTTAAAAAATCCGTATATACCAGATCCACCGAGAAGCCTTGTGCCAGAACTTCAGTAATTATGTCAATTGTTTCAAGAAGATTTGTCAAACATGATTTACCTGGCAAAAAATCGTGTTGGCAACCAGATATGAGGTTATTAACGAGTTAATGTTCTAGAATTACACTTTTTATTAGGTTCTCAAGGACCTTGCACAACAAACTGGTTAACGAGACTGGACGATAATTCCTTGGTGACAACTAAGAACCCTTTTTCTGTAAGTGGGGAACAAAGGCCTGCTTCCAAAGCAGCGGTAGTTCTCCAGATTGAATCGATTTCTAAGAAATAAGTATTAGATGCTGCACAATTCCTGACTGCACTTTTCTAACTTTCTATTCCTGAGCACTGCAGCATGAATCACATCCTAGTTTGTTCCCAATTTTTCAAGTTTTTCCAAAATTTTACGGCAATGTGAAATTTTAGTACAAAAGTTACAGTAAAAAAAAATTAAAAACTTTATAATTTTTTTTCTATTTGTGCAAAAATGGTTCTGTAAAGAGTACAATATTGTACAAATTTTTACAAACGAATTCCATTGCAATTTTCTGTAAAATGCACACCATCAAAAAATATTTGATTAAACTATGCAATAAATTGCAGAATTTTTGCAGAGCTTGGAATTCGTTTGTACAAATTTGTACAATATTGTACTCTTTACAGAACCATTTTTGCACAACTAGAAAAAAAATTATAAACTTTTTACTTTTTTTTTTACTGTAACTTTTGTACTAAAATTTCACATTGCCAATTTTACTTACAGTTATGAAGCTTTCGGAATCAACATCGCATTTAAATAAGGTTTTATATAGTAATTTTGTTTATTAACACTAGAAGGACCGGGCAGTCAAAATGACCGTTTTTTGTTAGATTTTTGAATTTTTCTTCACTAAAACTTTTTTTTTCTTTGCAAATTTTTCGGGGCAGTTTAATTTTTTACAAGCTTTAAAATAAGCATACTTTTGATTTATAAAATAAAAGTGTATACCTAAAAGGGCCGGAGCGGTCAAAATGACCGCTTCTCATATTTAAGCCGAAAATATTAGAAGGTTTTTTATTTCAAGTTTACCCATGTTAAATCCAGTCTCTAAAAAAACTTGGCTTAAATATTTTTTGCTTTTTGAATTTTTTTCATCAGGCCCACAACAGGTGCTGAAAGTATAATGAAAAATAAAGAAAATCACAACCTTTGAGATTTGATCTCATGCCTTTTTTTGTAAAAAAAAAATTTTTTTCATTCTTTTAAATATTAGAAAATGCTAGAATGTTTAACGAGCATATCTATCTCAATAAAGAAAAGAGAACCAGTTAAAGAGACTACTCCGAAAGTCAAAAGGTCGAATTCAGATGAATTTTCAAGGGTTAGGTTAAATTTTTTCATAGCGCCTCGGTTACTGTACATCTTTTTTATGTATTTAGCTACGGCATATATTCCAAAGCATCTAATCGCTAAAGTACTCAAATCTATTTGCATTTTAGAAATGGGGAAAAATCAGTCTTCCCTAAAAAATAATTACTCACCTGTAAAAATATTATTTTCTTGCACAAAATAATAACTTGATTGTAAAAATAATTAGTGTCAGAAAAGCATGTATATTATAATTACTTAACTGTAAAAAATAATCATTTTATTGAAAAATATATTCTCTTTATTGTAAAAAAGTAATTAAAAATAATAAAAATACAAAAATTAAATTTATAATATTATTATCTTTTTAAGGCTTTTTTAGCCTTTGCTTTACGACCACGTTTAGCTTTTGGTTCAATATTAGTACGTTTAAACCTATTAGGTACCTCTATCAATTTTTCAATAACACCTAAAACAATACCATGCAAATGACCAGCCTTGGTCATTTAAATCATATTCTGTACAAAAAATCTTTTCCTTTACAGTATCTAGCGACCAATTTCGCACTGTTTTATAGGCATTTTCCAAAAATACACTCATTGGCATCCTTTTTCTTTAGGGTATGTAGTTATTTTTTACATTAAACTTATTTTTTTTAGTAATAATAGTAAAAATTTTTACAAAAAACAAATTATAATAATAAATAAAAAAAAGACATAATTTATCATGTTCATTTTTTTTAACAATTTACTTATTAAAATTAACATGTGAGTTATTATTTTTTAGATAGAGGTAATTATCGTCCTTCAGAAATCGCTTTGAAAAACTCAAGAGCTTCCGTAAAATTCATTTGAAGGTTCTCATTTGACAGCTCTTTCAATTTATTATTCATTCCCATTCATAAAGACAAGAATAAAATCCAAATTAAAATTTTATCAATTTTTTGATCATTTACCTTCTATATCATTAGTTGTATAGTAATTATTTATAGCTGTTTGATGGGTCCGACGGAAGCTTTTGAGTTTTTCGAAACGATTTCTGAAATGCAAGCAGATTCGAGTACTTTAGCGATTAGAGGCTTTGGAATATATGCCGTAGCTAAATACTTAAAAAGATGTACAGTAACCGAGGCTTTATGGAAAAATTTAACTCCAGAAGACAAGAAAAAAAAATTCACAGTTTTTTGAGAGCAAAATTGACCGATCACAAATCTGAACCTTTAGTAGCAAAAAGTTACAGAAAAAATTTAATTTTTCACAATTAAAGTGATTAAATTACATTTTTTTAGATGCATTAAAATAATACTAAAAAATTTTAAATTTTATTCTAAAAAGTGTTTATTTGAATTCCTCGAGTCTTAAAACACATAAAAAGCTCATAATTTAGCACTTATTATTGAGGATTAGTTAAGGAACTGTATCTTATTTTTTTGATCTCAGCTTAAGAGTGGGCTGACATAGTTTTTGAAACGAATATGTTTTTTGACCTCAGAAATGCATATTAAAAAATAAATATTTTTATTAAAAATCATATTTCAATTCGTCCATGGGACTTAAATTAAAAAAATAAATTAATAACTAAAAATATTTTAGATTTTAGATTTATCTGCAAAAAGTCAAACGATATTAATTTCATAAAGGAAAGAGCAATTGAAGCGCTGAGCAGTTTGATGACATGCGAAGAAATAACTGACATAAATCAGCCTAGATTGTCTTCTCTGCAAGACGAAGATGTTTGTTTATAAAAAAAATTTTTATTTATTCCCGTTTTAATACTTTCCCATTTTAACTTATCTCAAAATTAAACAAAAAAAAATCTCATGTGCAAATCATTTTATTCCCAAAAAAATATAAGTTACAGAAAAGTTTATTGCAAAAAATCATATCTCATTTCAGATCATAAATAAAAAATCATAATAAATACCAAAAAAAATTATTTTTTACAATCAGTCTCCATTAAATAAGCAGCTTTTAACAAAAAATCATTCAAAGATATTAAATTAATTTTTAAATTGAGTAAAAGTTCATTAATTTTTGTTTCTCTTATTACAAATTTTTTTTTTGACTTATGTACAATTTCTCCATTTGTTCCTCTGAGGTACTTAAGTGAATATAAAGCTTCGTATTTTTGGAATACATAAAGGACATTCAAAAGTTGAGAAAGCGGTGAGTTAAACTACTAGTCAAAAAAAATAAGTAACGTGTGAGTTATGTGGCAGTAATTCCTAAGAACTTAAATAATTAAGAAATAAGATCAATCAAAATCTACAAAATAAAATATTTATTTTATTTTTTATGTTTAAGTTTGAAATTTATATCAATTAATAAGCCAGAACCGAAAAAAACAAGTTTTTTTATTTAAAAAATACATTCAAATCCTACAATAATTTTTAGACAACATTATAGAATTATTAATACACAAAAAGAGCTAATCGAACTGAGCTTAAACATCATTAATATAGTTTTCACATAATAAAAGTTATCTTAGGTATCATGTCAAAAGCTTATTGCCGTCTAATGTTGAATCAAAATTTTTAGGCAAAGATTAATGGAAAAAAAAGACAAAAAAGGCATATAAAAGATTGAAAAGCCGAGTGGTAGCCGTAAGAAATTGATCAATAAAAATTTTTCCACTATTATACCAAATTTTAGGTTTTTTTTTTTTAAATAAATAGCTATTATCCAGTAATACAGATTAAATCATTGAATTTAAAAAAATTAAAAATTTTTAGATTGATGTAAGATTTTTTTAATTATTTTATAAATATTATGGATTTTAAAAGCAAGAAAAAATTCGTGGTGCTTCTAGCGTTAAGAAAAAAAGCCTGAACAATTTTCAAATTCTATAGCCTATACTCTGTGGGTAAACTTTAAAGAATTACAATCTTTTATTAAATTAAAAAAATTAGTATATTTTTCTATTTACAAAACACATTTTTTAATTTGCTTGTTTAATAAAATTTAATCAAAAAATTTAATTAGCTTATATATATTTGGGTGTGGGTTACCAATGGCTCTATTAAACTTTGAATGGAATCCCTCTACAAAATTATTAAATTATCAGATTCAATAATGTGAATCTCCATTTTTTTAATTTGTTTTGACTTAAATAATATTAAATAATGAGATAATTATTTAGTTACGTAAGTTGAAAGAAAATGACTAATTAAAATTTTTTTTTTTTTTTTGAGAAAAAAGATTAAGCTGAAATAGGAATTCTATGAAATGGGATGAGAATTTTTTTTTCAATTGTTAAATTGCAATAAGTTTTTTTTTTGAGATTATTTTTTATGAGATATTTTGTTTGTGCTATTTTGCAACAATCTGAATTGAGAATGTTCTAAAGTGGGTAGACACCAAAATTTTGTATATAATTTTTTTTTAAGATTTGTGATTTACGGAATAAGTTACCTCAATTTGATATAAAATGGGAAAATAAACAAATTTTGATTTATGGACCAAAAGATGACAAAATAAATTTAACATCATATTTAAGAGAAAAAATAATAGATCGTCTTATAAATTATCCGCCAAATGTTCCCTTATATTGGGAATCTGTAAATTTCGTGCAAAGTGATAAATATGTTGACTTCCTTGTTGAGCTAAAGTGTACAAGTCAAGAATTCATATCAATTTCCGAAAATCTGAATGCCAATTTAAACAATCGTGTTAAAAATTTATGCGTAAATACTTTTTAACTTTATTTTAAGATCACGCTTTTTTAATCTCTCAAGCTTAAAATCATCTTTTTATTTTATATTAAATTAGTTTTATTTTTTAATTAAAGTTAACTTGAATTAAATAACCAGCCTTGGCTGGTAATGCTCGAAAGGGAACATGAATTTATTTTATGCTCAAAAAGCTATTTTAAATAATGATTTAAATTTTTTTTTTAGATTTATCGAAATCAAAACTATGACTTGTACCAAATGTATTTCCATTACAAAAAAAAACTCGAATCAGTTTCCCAAGACGCTAATGAAATGAATTTATTCCATGGAACAGATGACGACTTAGCAATGAAAATATGCAACAATGGTTTCAATAGGAGTTTTTGTGGCAAAAATGGTACTATGTTTGGTCAAGGCGTTTATTTTTCAACGACTTCTTCATATGCAAAAATATTCTCAAAAAAAGAAAAGAAATGCCTAATAAAAGCAAAAGTTGCTGTCGGTAAAAGTTGCATTGGAAATTCTTCAATGAAGGTACCAAATGAACCATATAATTCAACATGCAATCGTGAAAGAAATATTTTTGTATGCTATCATGACAATCAATGCTATCCCGATTACCTCATTAGTTTTGAAGAAGTTAGTGATCGGCCAAAAACAAACCATTGACAAACAAGATAATATGATTTTTTTTTCATTTTAATAAACGCTAGTTGCCCGTGTTATTGAAATAAATAATTAATTAATATTAATAATTAAAATAAGTATTAGAAATTATTAAATTAGGAAAATAAATTATTAATCAAAAGTTCTAATCAGTTTTGATTTAAATAAATTGACTAAAATGTTAGCATACATCATAATCGCATTTACTATTTTTATCTCTGGGGGAATGAATTAGAAAAAAGAAAAGATTTTTTAATAAGTATTAATATCGATAATCGAAAATAAAAAAGTAAAATAAATAAAAATTAAATAATTTTTTTTTTATTTTTGATCTTTAAATTGTCATCATGCTCGTACATCCCGCATTTAATTGACTAAATTGCACTTAACCTTTTTTTAAATTCCAATCTCAAATCACTCATATAGAGCAAATCAAGATAAATAAGTAATACAGTAGAATTATAAATTTTTTATTTCAAAAAATAATTTAAAAAAAATAGAACTGTTTTAAAAAGATAAAGAATTTCCAATAATTATTATTCATCTACCAGGCTGTTTATATTGCTTAAATATAAAACATCAACTTGCGAACGCTCTAAAAATATAAATTTAAAAACTCAGTTAAATTGTGACGAAAATTAGTGAGTTCTTTAAATCTCAATTTTAAAAATTTAAAAATTTTTAAAATAAGATAGAGAATATTCGGTAAAGTTTACACGAAACAAGACAATAAAAATACTTGATTTTTGAAGAACCGACTATTAAATACTAGAAATTAATTAAATAATTTTATTATAATAAAGTTATTGTTGTTAAAAATTATTAATTAAATGAGAGTTTGAAGAATAAGCATTTAGACTATTTATAAATAGTGAAAGAAAATATTGGTAAATGTTAAAATAAAATATCAAAATAATCTAATATTCAAAAAAACTAATTAGAGACTCATTAATAATAAAAAAATTTTCCACAAATTTACTGCCATATTACAAGAAAGATATGAATGTTTAATAGGTTAAGTTTGTATTTTAAACTGTAATGTTTACCTTAGTACCTTTGGGCCGTCTATCCGATCTCCCGTTTAGACGTATTGGAGCATGTATTTATGCTCCTTCTTAACTTAAACGCTCATTAAGTTAATTAACTTTCCATTGATATCGACAAAGATGTCGCTATATCACATAAACCATTTTTGATTAATTTAAAAATAATAAAGAATTTACTTTTTTTTTATTGTGTAGCTGGTCGAGCCAAAGCTCCTTCAGCAAAACTTACTTTCTTACTTAAGTCAAAATGAACTAATTTATAGTGCTTTTTAGGTTTTAAACAATGGTGATTAATATTGAATAATCAGTTTTACAACAATCAAATATTATTAAAGTTTTACGACCCTATTATTTATCGTTTTTATTTTAAAAATTTAAAAGATCGACCTCGTAATTTTACTATCATCAATTTAAGCTATTTTTTATTAAAAATTATAAAAATAACAGAGTTACAGAGATTAATCTATAAAATATTTTTCGGGATTTTTTTTTAAAGAATAATTTTGATGTAACATGTTATCTTTCTTAGTAATTATAAAAGTTTAAGTCTTATTATATAATATTTTAAAACTCTCATTTAATTTAAGTAAATTGATAATTAATAATTTGTTTAATAGAATACTCAAAAAAAATTTTGTTGACATAATGAAATAATGAAAAAGTTAAAAGGAGTGGGGTAAAGATAGTAAATCATTACTTTTGAAACTATTAAAGCATGGAACTAAATGTTTTTTTAAAGATTAGGTTGAAAAAAAATTAATTATTCCAATTTTCTAATAGACAAAATATTTCAAAAAATTCATCTATATTTATCTCATATTTTATATTTTAAGCTGTGAAAAATAGCAAATGTTTTAGGTAATTGTAATTTGTTAAATTTACAGTCCTTTAATTTATCTTAATTTTAGATTCGATTATTTAAAAAAAATATCACTACATAATTTTTAAGAACAAATGAAAGAAGGGCAAAGATTTGATAAACATAGATAAAGTGAATAACAACAGATAAAAAATCAACTTGCTAAAAATTAAAAAAAAAACATAAATACTAAAATAAAATTTATAATAAAAAGATAATTAAACATAAATTATTTAAAATTTCGATTAAAATAAATCTTGATAAATCATGAATAGTTAAAAAACACAATAGTTCCTAAAAATTTAGTTTTGAATTAAAACTCAAAGTTTTTTTTGTATTTATATTAAGTAAACATATGATAATGCGTCAAAGAAATTGAATCGATATTTATGACTACTATTGGATCAGATGTGGAACTCGAATACTTTTTTAAACAATTCCCCAAAGCCAAAATAAAGTCATAAACATAAAAAACACATAATATTTTTTTATGTAATTTATTTAAGTCGAATTACACGAACACAAATAATTGTACATTATTCACAGACAACTCCGAATTACTTAAAACAATTTTTATATGTTTTCTATGTTTATGACTTTATTTTGACTTTTATTAAAACAATAAAAAAAATTTAAATTTATGTGTAATAGGTAATTTTTTATGTGTTTTTTCTCTTTTTAAATAAATTTTTTTTCTTTTATGGAGTTATTGTGAAATTCAAATAAAAATTGAACAAAGTTTATAAATAATATTAAAAAAATACTGCTACATAGTGCAATAAACTTTATAGGTTATATTTTTTAAAATATTTTTTATTAACTTTAACTTTAATTTGTCAAGTAATGACGAATTTTTTTCAATTTGTATTTGAAATTTGGCTACTCACATTTATTTTCATGTTTATTTTTATGTTTATCTAACCTCCGTCCATGAATGAATTAAACAATTTTAAATAAAAAATGAATTTTTAGGATTCGAAATGTTTTGTATTTTTAGAAAATTATTAGATGAAAATATTTAAAGAAATTCTCAGCTGTATTATTTATAAATTAAATGATAGCAAAATGAGGTCGACCTTAAAAGAATAAATGTTTTTAAAATAAAACTACAAACAAATCTTATATTGTAAGACCTTTTTTTTTAAATTATTTAAATCTAAAAATAATACCTTTGATATTGTTTTCGTTAACTTAAAAGATAAATTTTTCATTTAATTTTGTTTTATTCAATTAAAAATCTTACTTTGATTTTTGCCCATTTCAATAAGCATGTTAATGCTATTCTTTATTTCTTCGATTTGTTCTTGGAAATTTTTGGTATCAATTTTCGATGATTCATTTTGTTCACAGCACTTTTTATTTAATGATTCATATTTAATGTTTATTTCATGAACAGATTCTGCTATCGGATCAAGTAAAACTTTGAAACCAATATCATATTTTTGTTCACTTGGTTTATATTTTTTTATGTATTCATTTGGAATTTTCAGCAACATTCTTATTCGAGTACTTTCACATAAACAATGTTCATAGATCAAAATTTCCTTGGCTCTCTCTAATAAAAAAAGACTTTTTGAAAAAGAACGAACTCTTTCAAAAGTGCTGGTCAATAAAGCAATAAAAATGTTAATTAAAATCAATGTAGTGACACCAATATAAAGACCGAAAAAAAAATCGGTAATTTCACTATCCAATTCATTATACCCCTTTTATATCAAGAAAAAATTAAATTATTTTCAATTTCTTTTTATTTATTTAATTACTGCTAAGTCAATATCGCCAAGACCAAATGTGGTAGTGAACAAAAAGAACATTGCTTTATTGTAGCTTTCCATTCCTCCAAGAACTGTTTGGTTGTTAGAAGGACATTCTTCAGCTTCAGGAATGCAGCTAATTGTTTGCCCGTTACCAAACAAAATGTAAAAACTTGTTGTGAAGGGTATCCAAGTAATAATAAAAACTAGAATCCACACAAAAATATCCCATACTTTTTAATGTTTATATTATGTTATAAACTTATTTGAAAAAAAAAATAATAAAATTACCTATAAAATAAAGAGTCATTACAAGCATTCCAAGTGGCTAAAAAGTAAAGTTAAAGAATGAAATAATTTATGAAAAATATTCCAAGTTATATACCTCCCAGAGGATTCTTGCATTTTTAAGCACTCTTGCTGATACCAGCAGTACAGTAATCGACGTGATTCGAATGTGATTTCGGGCAATTCTCTCACTATGGTTTAATATGTCAGCTAGATGGGTTCCTAATGCAGCAATTAAAAAAATAATTGTGATCAAGTCAAGAATGTTCCTTAAAATTGGAAAAAAATTAATAAAAGTATTTTGATCATACTTTTCCTAGCAACTTCGTGGTTGGTTTGGTTTTTTTTTTAATTTAAATAAAAAAAGGAATAAATAATGTTCTTCTTGTTGATTATCTTACCACTTTTTAGTTACAGAACAGTTATGATTTTCTTTTATCTAAATTTAACTAATTTCCAATCAAATTATATTGTAAAATTTGGAACTTACCAAAAGTTGCGTAAGTTTGGTAAAATTAAAAAAAGTTAAAAATGACTACAGTGCTTTTATTTTACATGGTTCTTACAAAAATTACAAAAATTTATGGAATTTTACGTAAAATTACGTAAAATTACATCAATATCTGTAAGACAAGCTTAATTGTACTTCGACCATTAAACTGCATATTTTGCTCTTTTTTTTAATAAATTAATTATACCGAATTTTAGAATCAATCAATTTACCACCAAAACTCTCTGTGAATGACTGGGTTCATTTTAAAGAAAGTATTGACATTCAGCGCCACATTACTGACAAAACCCAAATAATAATTTAGATAACCTCGTATACGCATTAGAGCTCTTCCTCCTGGGTCATAGCCTTTAAGATTTTCGGTCATTTCTCTGACTAAATTTGATGTTTTCCTAAGATGCTATACTCATAAGATGCCTCCTTGAGAGTTAAGGTCCGTGTCGGATTTTGTAAAGAATTTCTCTTGTTTTTCCTAATTGAATGAGCTATTGAGTGACTAGGTAAAAGAAAGAATGAAGAATAGTCTTTTAGTAGTAAATTGTAGTAAATTGAACTGCACTTCGGAAAATACCCGAGCAGAGCTCTAATGAGCTATAGCAGTCGCTTCTTTTATCATGCTTATTTTACCCATGCATCTACAGTGGTTCTTGTTAAAATGAAACGTATCGTTCCAAAAGGGTTCCAGTTCCGTATAAAAAGGGTTCTAGTTCCGTTCTTAAAGGGTACCGTACCGTTCTTAAAGGGTTCTATTACAAACATACCCTTTAAGAACGGAACTGGAACCGTTTTCGAACGGTACGGTACCCTTTGGAACGGTACGGTACCCTTTAAGAACGGTACGGTATCCTTTAAGAACGGTACGTTACCCTTTGGAACGGAACTGGAACCCTTTTAGAACGGAACTTGAACGGAACTGGAACCTTTTTGGAACTGAACTGGAACCCTTTAAGAACGGTACGGTACCCTTTGGAACGGAACGGTTCATTTTTACAAGAACCACTGTAGTTTCGACTTAAAAAAATTCAAAATTTTTGCGCTAACCACCTCTTTTGGTAATCCATTCCATATATTTACAACTCTGTTTGTGAAAAAATGGAGGAAAAGTTTTTTATCTGTTCACGAAGTAAAGTCTTTGAGTGCCTTCTTAAATCATAAACTTGACCGCTTTTTTAAACTCGACTAACTCAATTTTATTCATGATCTTGAACATCTGGATCAGTCCACAAGGCCGAATTTAGGTATGCGTGTCGAGTAAGTCAGATGCTTTAAATTTGGAACTAACTTGCTAGCTCTCCGTTGAATCTTTTCTATCATTTCGATATCCTTTTTAAGGTAAGGGCACCAAGAGCTCATGGTGAATTCTAAGTGAGGTCAAACCATTGAAAAAATTTTATCCGTTTTAAAATGATAGACTTTTCCGCCGTAAATGAAAGTTGTTATAAACTTGCTCTGTGCAGGCAGGTAAATGTTAAAGAAAGCCTGTTTAAAATCTTTTTTTATAGTAGACTAATTTTAGAGCATATTCAGAGTGCTTTTCACACACTTTATGTGGAGTTTAGTAGGCGATTGTCTTAACTTTGGAGCCGGATCACAAAACCTAAACGAAACTAATCCCAATATTTTGGAAAGATTCTGAGTTTGAAATATTTTCAAAATTATTTCAAAAATATCAAATAGATATTCAAAAAGCATTTTAAATAAAATCAATTATTTTGTCAAATAATTACAATGTTACTTAATCTTACTTTTTCTTACAAAAACTTCTAAATTCTGCCATAAAATAATGTAAAAAATATTTTTTATTTTTAATTTAAATAAAAAATAATCTATTAAAAATAACCATATAAAATAAAAGCACTGTACTTGTTTTTTTTGAAGAATTTTTTTTGAAAAAAAATAACAATATTTTCGTTTTTACTTAATTTGTAATTCAAAGTGGCAATTTTTGGTTATTATTAAAACTAAATTTTTCATTGGTTCTATTTTATCTTGTCATTCTTTTTCCAGGATTTTTTCTAGTGTGAAGTTTTCAGGATAGATTTGAGCCAATCTTCTATTTGGACTGATCACTGATTTGTAACAATAACTTAACCGAAATTTAGTTGCACACAATATTTTCAAAACCAAAGAAAAAAACTAATCTTTCTAATCATTTGAATTTTAGCCAAAAAATTTTCGCATTTTTTTAAACCTAACATTAACCATTGAAAATAATAATTCATGGAAAACTTTAAAATTTAAATATTCTAAAATTTTATTTCTATATTATGAAGCTATTTATTTAATAATCAATTTAATTTTAAACCATAATTTTCAATTAAAAGATAGCACAGAAAAATGATCAAAATATTTTAAATGCGCAATTTAATTTCATCATAGAATTTACAGTTTTTTAAATTTTCAAAGCTTTATTTTTTAAACTCTAGAAATAAGATTGTAATTTTTAAAAATACAATGAAATCTAATTGCACATTTAAAATATTGATAATTTTTAAAATCTAAGATTTGATCAAAAATTTTGCTGTCCCAGTCAATAAAATTCTAAAGACTTTTTGAAGGTGCTTTTAAGAAAAAAATAAATTCTAAATAAATTCAAATCTAAATAAAATTTATTTAATTTCTGATGAAGTCATGATACAAATTGTTTAACATTGATTAATAGCTTACAAATCTAAAAAAAATAGAGAATTTTTAAAAAATTTTATAGTTTATTTAATAATTATCTTTAATGAATAAATACTGAAATTCTAAAGACCATTCTTTAA
Organism: Brachionus paranguensis; assembly: GCA_016802215.1. Lineage (NCBI taxonomy): Eukaryota > Metazoa > Rotifera > Eurotatoria > Ploima > Brachionidae > Brachionus > Brachionus paranguensis. The sequence continues at coordinate 72,323 of JAESIX010000048.1, read as the reverse complement.
AGAATCTTTAAAATTTCTTCAAAATTATTTTGACTAGGGTGCCTTTAAAGATTTAAAGATTTGAGAATTAACTTCACAGTGTGAAAATAGAGTTTCTTGGTACTTTGTCAAGCCCTTATTATTTTAAATTTTAAATTGTATTTTTTTACTAACCATGGATCAGCAATATAAGATCCGCTGAATTTTTTGGTATCTTGATTTAATATTTCTTCATTTGAAATGAAGTTTTCTTGATTTTTATTTTTTGGAAACGATTTTAATCGTTCTTCGTTGATTTCATTTTGACGTTTTTTTTGTATTTCCTAAAAAAAATGATTTTAAGTTTAAAGTAAATTAATAAAATTTTGAAAGAACATTTTGATGTCGTATTTTGCTTGTCCCTTCAATAATCTCAACAATAATCATTGTGATTAATCCAACTATTCCAAATATCTAAATAAAATTATCTTTTAAATTCTATTTGAATCAATGCTTCATATAATACAAATAAAAATAATCTCCACCATTCTTGAGGAAAATTGTAAATATATCTAATATCATATCTAATCAATACGGCCCAAACATTCCAAATGACACAAAACAAAAAATCGACCAGAAATTTTCCCCAAAACCACCATAAATGCTGTTTAAATTTATAATTAATCAATGTTTTCACTACTGGATGCGAAATTAAATCCAAATTTTCTTGCTCTGTGATGTATTCAATCTAAATAAGCTAAAATTAATATTATTGCTATTTATTCAATAAAATTCTCTTGAACTATGCTAAAGTATTAAACAAATTTAAAAAACTATCAAAATCAACAAAAAAAATTTAAATTTTGAAATTTTTTGTTTTAATATATTCTTTTTATAAAAAGTGCAGAATGAGCTAAATAACGTAATTTTACATTATTTTTAGTATGCTTACGCAATCTTACGTGAGTTTTAGTCGGTAAGGATATGTAATTTTACGAAAAATTACGTAAACTTACATTAAAATACGTTACTTTTAGTAAAATCGTTCTAGAATGCTTACGGCCAAAAAATAAGGATTTTGGTAAGAAAAATCTAAAATCGGCTTAAATAAATATATTTGAAGAACATGAAATTAGAAGTAAATAAATATCTAAATTAAAATTATCTTTTATTTTGGTTTTTTCGCAAAGAGATCATTAGAAAAGAAACTTGAGTGGATATGTGCTTTTAGAAATTTTTGTCAATCAAAAGCTCAAAAAAATAGAAAATTTGTCTCAAAGTATTATTATAAAGCAAGGATAAATGGAGACAAATAATGTTCAGTGATAAAATCAACATAAAACTAAAAGAATTACATTAAAGAAATTTAATAATGAATGTATTATTAAATGTATGAAGCAAGGAATCGGCTCAATTGGAATTCGGTGCTATATGAGCCATTATGGTCTTTGAATTTTTTCGCCATTCGACGAGAGACTTGAATATCACAAATATGTTGATATTTTAGGAAATAACTTTATCCATAAATGGAAATAGTAAGACAGGATAAACAATTTATAGTTGAACAGTTCTAAATGTTACAAAATAAAAATTTCAAAAAAAAATTGAGAATGATCAATTTTTAGACATATGTAAATATACAAACAAAAGATTATCATTAACTCACAACAATATGCTCTAAAAATGCTGAAAAAAAACGAAAATTTATTACAAATTTTGAAAAAAAAAATTGTCAAATGGATTAAAAACTATGGGTCTTTTCTAAACTCCATTTAGTTCTATATTATTTCATTTTAGTCAAAACTTGTTAGAAAAAGTAAACATTAATTAATTTGTAAACAGAAATCTGTTTTTGTCTTCTATTTTTGTTATCAAAAATTAGATCTACCTATAAATTTCATTTTAGTTATTTGTACATTTTAAATTATCTGTCATTTCTATTATGTATAATTAAAATTGGTGATTTTTCAGAAATTTTGGTGAATCGATTATAACAAGCCTTGCAATTCCACCATTGTTTGCTTTAAAATAAATACTTATTTAATTTGTTTTCAACTTTTATTCTATTATTATCTCTTTAAAATTTATTTTTATCATTTTTTTCTCTGAAGGTTCCTCGACTCGAACAGATAAACAAATAAAAAATTCAAATTTAATTCTTTTTCTCAGTAATATAAAACGTATTGTTCTCTAAAATTGAAAAAGAGTGATGACCGAAATTTTATCTCTCAATTTATTCTACCAAGGTAAGGTAACCTTTTAAATTTGATAATATTGATATGAAAATTGGAATTTAACACTTATTGCGTAAATTTCTATAATTTATTGGTAGATTTTCAATCAAAAATGTAAAAAAAATAAAAAAATTAATGAATTTTTTAAAAATTTTTTTAAAATACCGCGACTATTCATTTTGAGCTTCTGAAACTTTAAATGTGTAGCATCTTTAAAATATTTCATTCCACCCTAAATTTTAAATTGTTGATTTTGATTTCAAATAGTAAGTGTTTTTTCAAGTTGAAAAAACACTATCATGATGATTTTAGATCCATTATTTTCTAAAAAAATCCCATTTTTTTTTTCATCTTAATTAAATTTCTTTACAAAAAATTACCATAAATTTTAGATTATAACGCAAAATTTAATAAAAATTAGTAATTTAATGCTTATAAATTTTTGTTCAAAATAATCTTAATTACTTAGAGAACAAAATGAAAGCTTCAATGTTATTTTAAAGTAATTTTCAATAAATGAAAAAAATATTACAATTGACTTGACATATGGATATTGGTAAACAATTCGAGATTTTTCGCCTTTAATTTCTTCTTTAACAACGATAGGCTCTAGGTCCATATTTTTGAGATAATAAATGTCTTTGTATGCATATTTGTCCAAATTTCGGTAACCGTCCAAAATTTCAGCTGCCTAAAAATTATTTATTAAATAAAATGATAATTCAATGAGTTATTATCAAATACCAAATGTGGACATTTAGCAAAAATCCAGTATAAAGCTTTTTGACCATTGACATTTTTGGCTTGAACATTACATCCTTGGTCAATCAAAATTTTAACTACTTCTTCCTCTTGGTATTCAGCAGCAAGAAACAATGGCGTTCTTTGTAAATAATCTCTGGCTTCTTTTTTTGCGCCTTTTTTAATCAAGCATAAGACAGCATCTTTGGATCCTGCTTTTGCAGCAAAGTGCAAAGGAGTTTGTTGTTCCGGTTTAGATTCCGCATCAGACAATAGGTTGGGGTGATTTTTTAAAATGTGTTCTATAAGTATATCGTTATTGTTATAAGCTGCAATATGAATGACACCGAAGCCACGTTTATTTTCTTTTATTTCACATTTTTTTTGGATCAATAAATCATATAATTCAATAGATTTTTCTTTAGGCTGCAAACGGGCTACAATATGAAGAGCATTTTCACCATTCTCATCCAGATAATTTACATCTGAACCCAGATTAATCAAATGGTTTAATTCATCTATGTCTTCCTTGGAGCTTTTTTCTTTGTTAGTTTCAAAATTCAAATAGGAATAAATTTTATCAGGATGATATTTTTTGCTTTCTCTTTTCTGTAATGGTTCATCTTCAGCTTTGACTTTTAAAAAATTTAACTTTGCTAAATTAAGTCTTAAATTGAATATTAAATAATTATACCTTTGGCAGATCTTATTCGCTTGAAACATTTTGATAAAAAATTTTCTCGCTTATCTTCAATCAGATAAGTATGCGACGAATTTATATTTTTATCTTCTTGCATTTCTACTTTTTGAAAAAATATTATTTTCAGAATTTTGAAGTAACATTTTTTGATTTAACTGTTTTCATGGCAACCTGCTTATTTAAAATTCATATTAAGTTGTAATATAATAACAAATTAAAGGTATAAATAGGTTTGAACAATAAAAGCTGAGTATTTTATGGTGAATTTAAAATTTTATTTTCATCTTTAAGCTACAGCAGAATACTATTGCAGCTATAGCAGTATTCTGCTGTAGCTTATCATTATTATTATTATTAAATTGAAAAAAACTTACTAATTAAAGTTAAAAAAATTTCTCCAGATAACAAGTATTTTTTATTAAAGAGAATTATGTAATAGATTCTAATTAATAATAAAATTTCAATTTAAAAAGTAAAAGAAATATAGAATGCAATGTTTTTAATTTAACATTAAAAGCTTTTAAAAAAAAACTATAAAACATCTTTGGTTAATTCGAAAATGCATCAATTCGTAGAAAAATTAATAATTGAATTAAAATTTTCTATTTATCACATGATTCATATTTTTTTTTCTAATTTTTCTTTCAATATTGAAAATTTTAAAGATTTTTGTAGAAATTTAAATATTTTTTCATTTTTTTTCAAGAAAAATTATAACTAATAATATTCGGGTCCAACTAAAACTCTGATTCCCTTGTTTTGAAAATTTTCTGAAAATCTGTGTGAATTCTGCAAAATTGTACTCTATTTAAAAGAATTAAATATAAGACGCAATTAAATCAGAATTTCTTTGATATTTTATTCATCTTCAACTCTCTTGTCTGTTAAATCTCTTTCTTTGAATCTGGCACACCATAAATAATCACATTTTTCTTCTTCTCATTCATTCATTTTGCTGATGTTCGCATCTGCTACAGCTATCTGATCAGCAGGATTTTTAGCATTTATCCTTCTTTTAACTCTTGAACCCATTGACTACTGATGTTGGATGAGTTTGCTGTTAAATTTTCTTTTGCTAATTCATTTTTCAGTTTATTTAAATGTTTTTTCAATTTCCCTTTCTTCTAGATGTTTCACATGATTTGAAAGCTCCAGGACAAATTTTGAAATATTTCCACACCAATCATGTGATGTTTTTGAGTGCCCAGATAAGACACATTGTCAAAACATTGGCCAGTTTATTTCAAGTAAAAAATTTGAGCCCATTTTGAAAAAAAAACTGTGTGTTTTACAGCGCGTTTTACTAAGTTTTTTTTTTCAACTTAACACTTTTCTTTTATTGGCTTTGGGCTTACGTAAGTTTCTTGTTTCTTAATGTTCTTTTTTTCTTTTCTTTTAAATTAAAATTTTTTTTAGATATTCAGATCTAAATTAAAGAACTCAGTTATTTCGGGAATCGAATTTAAAAATTCAAATACGACAAAACATTCGAACTTTTTTGATTATGATATAAGAAAATAAAGTTTAAATCAAAACTCCAGTTCTTTGATCACATTCTCCTTAAGAAATAGTTTTTATTTTATTTATCAATTTTTGAAAAAATTTCATTATCATTCTACAAATTTTTTATTCTTTAATTTTCTCAGCTTTGGGCTTGTGGAGAAATTGACTGAAATTTTTTAATTTCTTTACTAAGAATCAAATTTTTGTTATTTATTTTAAAAAAAAATTAAAATTAAATTCTATTCGACAATGATATCTGTTTTCTTACTGAATTTTTATTTTTTAAAGTTTTTTAAAAAGTTTAGTGGCAGTTTTATTTATTAAAAAGCTTAATTAGAAAAAAATTCTTCGAAAGATTCAAGAACTTTTTTAAATAAATATTCAAAAAAATCAAGTTTTTTGGTTAATTGTATTTTATGCAAAAACAAATATATTTGTGAATAAGCCTTTAGAATAAACTTGGATATCCACCCAAACCTATGCCTGAGTATCCGCCTAGGCCTACACTTGGATATCCACCAAGACCAAAACCGTGACCACCTAAACCGGACAAACAAGGATTAATTGGCATTGGAGCTGGAATTGGCATTGGAACAGGCATTGGAATTGGTACAGGAAATGGACTTGGCATTGGCATTGCTGGAGCTACAGCAATTGGTTGATAACAGCATCCACGATTGCGTCTACCACACATTTTGATTTAATGATTCTTTATTTTTTTAAAATAAATTCAAAGTTAATTTTTATTGATTTTGACTAGCATTTTCTTTTTGAGTCTTATTTATAAGCATCAATAAAAAAAATCATCAAAACATTGAGTAAAAAAATGCATAAGTTTTGTTTGTGAAACAAAGGTTTGTTAAATTTTTAAACAATTTTTATCTGAAAAAAGAGATGTTTTTTTTGGAATAAAAGCTTAAAAATCTGATAACAAAAATCAAAACAATCAAATAAAAAACAAATAACAAAAAAATTAGTACTTTTTTATATGTAGGCAAAAAATGTTTCAATAAAAATACAAAAAACATCAGAATTTTAATTCGTATCGGCCATAATATGTTCTGTAAATTCCAGCAACTGATACATCCTCTGTACCATCACTTAAAGTTGAGTTTGACTTAAATCATATTAATATCCTAAATTCACAATTTTCTGAATTTTGCAGAATAAGTGTCATAGAGAGTATATAGTTTGTCGTAGAGAGAATGTATCAATTGCTACATTTACAGGACATGATTTTAGTTTTATAATAGGCAGTTTTTATAATTTTTTTTTTCACAAAATTCACAAAGTCTAATTTAGCCAGATAATTAATAAATGATAATTAAAAAAAAAAAATTGAATCAAGTATAAAAAAAATAGCCTTGGTATGAGAGGAAATTTACAACAAGGTTTGATATAAATTTGATTAATTACCCCATGGTTTTAAATTTAATCTTTAAAAAAATCAAATCAAAGAATAGAAAAAAACAAATTTAAATTGTAAATCAAAATTGATCATCTTGAATATTAACTATCCACGCACGTATTTCAATGCATAAATGAAGGTATTTGTACTTTAATTTTTGTGTTGACGAAATTTTTCTTTCTCTGAAAATTTAATTCTTTCCCTACAATTTTGTATGCTGATTGACAATATATTCATTTTTTGGAATAAGATATTTTTATGGATATAACATCACCGATGTCTGGGTTGCTTTGATTTAAAATTTAAAAAAATTAGAAGTATCAAATCAATTTTAATTAAATATAAAATAAAAAAATTATTAAAAAATTTTTTCGAGTTTAATTGAGATAAATAATTGATATAATAATTGTGGAAGAATAAATACTTATCTCACTTAGTTCAATTCTAATCTTATTTAAGTTTACAAACTAAGTAAAACAGCTAAAAAAACTGAAAAGTTAAGTTTTTAAAAAATAAAATTATGAGTCTTTTTGTTTAAATAGTGAGAAAAAAGCATAGACGAAATTTGATTCTTACTACAAAAAACGGAAGATCAACAGTCAAAATTATGATTTAAATTGTTCGTAAATAAGAATTCTATCAGATTTATTCATTTTAAAAAAATCAGGCTTATTTTCATTTATTTTAAAAATAATTTTTTCAACATAATATTTGAAAAAAGATTAAAAATTTTACTTGAAATCTTTCAAAAAAAAGGAAAAAACTTTTTAAAAATTAACAATTAAATTATTTACAAAATGAAAAAAAAAATATCTCATTTTTTAAATTGATCATTATGGCTCTAAAATTATCATCTGTTTCCATCCGAAATTCTTTGTTTAAAAATTTAACAAAATTTTGTTTCGCGAAATAAACCTAATAATTAAACAAAGAATATCTTATTGAATAATTACATGAATTATTTCATGAATAATTATTAAGTTTTTCAGTAATTTTCAAATTTTGTGCTTAGCTTAATATAAAATTCATGTGATTTAAATCGCTTGATTGTTGAGTTTATCAATTTACTTATATTTTTAAGGTTTTAAACAATTTTTATAAGGAAAAGAACAAGGAGAAAAAAAATTTTTTCTTTATAAAATATTCTTTTAAAAAATCCAAAAAAATTTTACTTTTAAAATTAAGAAAAAAATCAATTAATTCTTGTTTGGAATTTTTTTGAATAACAAGCATCCTAGAATAAACTTGGATATCCACCCAAACCTATGCCTGAGTATCCGCCTAGGCCTACACTTGGATATCCACCAAGACCAAAACCATGACCACCTAAACCGGACAAACAAGGATTAATTGGCATTGGGGCTGGAATTGGCATTGGAACAGGCATTGGAATTGGTACAGGAAATGGACTTGGCATTGGCATTGCTGGAGCTACAGCAATTGGTTGATAACAGCATCCACGATTGCGTCTACTACACATTTTGATTTAATGATTCTTTATTTTTTTAAATAAATTGAAAGAAAATTCTTTTTGATTTTGAAAAGTATTCTCTTGAATTCTCTTATTTATAGACTTCATGTAAAAAAATTGATGGAATTTTTCTTCGATGTTTTGTCTTAAAAAAAAATATCTCATTAAAATCAGAGATCGTTTATTTAAAATCGAATTTATCTATTTTGATTCTTAAATATACAAAATTTAACAATTATTATTAAAATAACTCTGAGTTTTAAATTTCAAATTATTCATTTATGTTTAAAAAAAATTTTTTCTTCATAATTTACAATTTTACAATAACAATAAATTTTTTAAAATGACAATTAGTCTTCCTAGACTGTCTAAAAGAGTATGTGAGTTTAGAGCTGACAAACTTTCTGTAAAATCAGATGAATTAAACAACTACTAATGCTTCATGATAAGAACCAATTTCTTTAAAAAGCGGAGATTTTTTGGATTCGAATAATTCTTCTTCGATTTCGTCATAAGTATCTTGACCATATGTTGCTTGATTTGCCGGAACTAGCATAGAAGAAGTTAATGTCTCACTTTCGCTCATTTATTTTAGTAAAAATAGTTAAAAAAAAGGAAAATATTAAAAATAGATATAATAGAAATAGAGAGTTATAGGTTACATTACATTTTTTTAAAAATCGGATGGCTCAGGTAAAAAAGAAGAAATAGTGAGGTAACAATTACACAATGGAGTAGGATATTCAATATATCTTGGTTCGTAAAAAAAAACGGTTTGTTGAAATTAAAAGATAAAAAAGTTTCTAGACAAAAGAAAGTCTAATTTAAAACATATTTATTTTAATTACGATAATTATTATTCGATTTTTCATTGCTTTTTATGTAGTTTTCTTTTTTTTATCTTTTACTCCAATTTCGACTTTGGTCGCATTCAATCTACTCAAGTCGAGTTAGGAGACAAGATGAGCCGACCATCAAAAATGAGGACTTCCTAAAGGGTAAAAGCAAATGTTTTTTTTTATATTAAATATGTTAGAGTTCAGGTAGTGTTAGTAGTTCAAGTTTGTTAAAGGCCTAGTAATTTATTATGTCGGAGGAGGTATCATATTTTAGATTCAAAATAGACCGGACTGTTGAATTTTGAATTAGTTGCATTTTTTTAATATTGGTTCTCGAAAATGAGTTTAAACTAAAAAGGAAAAGAATAATCTAATATTAACTCTATCAAGAATTTGTATAGGTTTCCTAATGTTTTGGGTTTCAGATCGCATTTTTTATTTTATTTTATTATGTTAAGTTTTGAGTCCAGCGTAATTCCTAAGAACTTTTTCCTCACCATTTAAATTGTTACCGTAAATTTTAAGGGTAAGATTTATTTTGAATTTAGTTCTTTTTTCAAAGATCATGCAATATGACTTTTCAAAAGAAACATTTCATTTTCCATTTGACGAGCCATAGCTCATCTTCTCATTAATCATATTTTCGAGATGTCTTTCTTTCTTAAAAAATAACAAATATTTAACTTTTCTAACTTTTTTTAACTTTTTTTTTTTTTTTAAATTCGCCAAACTCTCCCAAAAGCTTTAGTAATGTCAAAAAAAGACGACATGGGTTTGAGAACTTTTCTTTGGTATCATAGTTATACTTGGTATTTTCCAAGATTTTTGGAGCTTGTTCCAAATTTAGGTTTAAAAGCTAACTAATTTCAACTAAAACCTCATAAGGAAGATTTTTTAACATTAGGTTCTAAATACTATCATGACCAGTCCAAGCCACGCTTTTATCTTTTTTAAGGAGCCTTTAATTTCTAAAGGAATTATTCGCTCTTTTAGATTAATATATATCTTATTTTTTTAGAAATTTGAGATTGTATCTGATATTTCAGAGTCATTCTCAGATATAAAATAATGATGTGGATTTAAAGTTTCTGCTAAGAAATTCCAAAGCATTCTCCTTTATCTTAATCTGAAGTGAACTCTTTGCCATCTTTTCTAGCATGGAAATTTGCCTAAAACATTTTTTTGATTTAAATTTATTTATTTTTCTCCAAAAAGGCCTACTCTAGAGTGGGTTTTTCTTATTTTTTATTATAAATTCAAGCCAGTTTTGGTTCCAGAACTCCTATAAACTTAAACGCAAATCAGATATTAGATTATTAAAGGCTTTTTTTAAAGAAGGGTATCTTGTTTTCTGAAACAGCCTCCAAGCTCTCTTACATTTCTTTATAAGTAATACAATTTCCTTCAGTAAACTTGATTTAAAAAATTTCTGAGATCAGAAATGCATACTTTTTTGGGCAGCATTAATGATTTTAAAATAAATATGTTCATTTAGTTTATCAATATTTGAAAGAGAGTTTGTGTTTTTGTGTTAGGTTCTAAGTCCTGATAATATCCCAAATTTGCTTTTTTAAAATCAAAGTTAATACTAAGTGACTCTACTGTTATATAATGATCGGCTGATTTTTATGCTTGGATTGGAAAGTGATCACTCATCATATCAAGCAAGACTTTGAAGTCAATTATTTGGTCTGAAAGTGTAAATGGAATCAGAAAAAGATTAAGGATATCATAGTGGTCGGATTTAAAATTGTTAAATGTTGGCGTCCAATCATTAATTAAAGAGATGTTTAGTGAGCTCGGAATTTTCTCTAGTATTAGACTATTCTCGTTTAATCCAAAACAGCCAAAGCTTTTTGCCTTTGAATCGAGATCGCCCCCTAGGATTAATATTTCACATCTCTTAGATATATAAAAGTAAAGTTTAAAAGGAAGTACAATATTAGGTGGATTGAGATGGAGATAGCTAGAGGTTATACTTTAGAAATATATAACTTCTAGCTATTTCAACATATCTTTTACAGAATATAAGAAACAGTTCAAGTTGCTAAATGATGAGAAACTAATTCATTTTTTCAGAATAAAACCTTGAAAGACTTTAAAAATGCAAAAAATTTTTGGCAATTCTACTCACCATTAATCAGATAAAAACATGAAATTGAAATGAAATCAGATAAAAACTCAAATACACCTTTAATCTGTATTAAAAATGAAAATGAAATTATCAACGATAAGTTAAACATGTGTGAGATATTTAACGACTTCAAATGCAAACAGAATTCTGTAATCAAAACTAGACTCTTAAAAAATATACCATAGTATAACGTTGAAGTCCTGACGGCATATGTCAACTCATTAAAATTGAAATTCCAAAACAAACTACTATGTAAGACCTTAAATGAATTAATTCGAAAATAAGTTTTACAGAAGTCATAGATGAACTGGGAATCTAAATGCGAGAAGCAGTAAACGAAGTGTCGACTTATAACCTCAAAAAAGATAAAAACTGTAAAAAACATGTAAAGAAAAATAAATGGTGGGATGAAGAAATGCAGAATCTTAAAATCGTATACCGTTATTCAATCGTATATCAAATGGAATTTATCCAACTTTGAATCAAAGGAAATCGAAGAACAGCTAAAAATGAATAAGAACAAATTTAGAGAAAAACAACGAAAAAAAATCAAGATTATTGAAGACGTTGTGTCAAGACGAAATAACCCTTTTTTCTTTACTAATCGAAACTAATTTTGGAAGGATATTAGAAGGAAACGAAAACAAGAAGGAAGCGTTCAACTAAACATCGACGATCTAAAGCAAAACTTTGAGAAATTATTCAACGAAAGAAACACTTTAAATGACAACATTACAATATTACAAGTAAAGAAAAAGAAACTGTTTATCTGCGCTATTGACGCAAGCAAAGCATTTGATAAAGTCATTAGAGAAACCTTGATGAAAAGCATGATTGGTAAGGTAGATCCAAGTATTTGGCGAGTCCTTAGATGCTACTCCATTAGCTCACTAGCATATTGTTTTCGATAAACGTTGAAGATTTAATTAGAGAAATCATGAGCACTGACTTAATTGCAGATATCGAGGGCATTAAAACAGGCATTCATATGTATGCTGACTATCTTGTAATAATGACCGACTCGACAAACAAAAATTGATTAAGTACTGAAAATATGTGAAGACTTCGGTAATAGAACCGAAATTAAAATTATTCCAACAAAGACTCAAATTATGTGAATTAATGGTTCAAATAACGAGAACAAAAAACTAGAGCTATATGGCGAAGAAATTGAATGGATAGAAATGATGAAGTACCTTGGTGTATGGGTAGACGGAAATTCTATTTTAAATTGGAAAATGATCACTGATCTTATCTTATCTTAGTTAGACTAGCTAAAACCCTAAAATCAGTGGTTTTATCAATTAATGAAGATGAAACTAAGAATAAATCAGGAATTTCAAAATATTCTCTATAAATCAAGCTTTGTAAAGGAGAATTTGGATCAAAATTATCATTTTGTGAAATTAAATTATTTCCAGAGACGCAGAAAACGGCTTTCTTACTCAAAATATTATTCTTTGTTTGACTGGAGTATCCCAGTCCTTAGGCATTTGAATTTGAATCAACTGTTGATTTGCTAGCCGACTTGTTGGTGTTTATCGACTTCGCTTGACTCAGGTTGTCATGTCCAATGGCAGGCGATCTGGAGTCGGGTGTTGATTTGCTAGCTAACTTGAAAAAATTAATATATTTTTTAAATTGATCAAAAAATATGCCATGACACTAAAATTATCATCTGTTTCCATCTGATATTGTTTGTTTAAAAATTTAACAAAACTTTGTTTCGCTAAACAAAACCTAATAATAAAACAATGAACATCTTATTGAATAATTTTATGAATTTTTTTACATTAAGACTATAAATAAGAGAATTCAAGAGAATACTTTTCAAAATCAAAAAGAATTTACATATAATCTATTATAATAAAATAAAGAATCATTAAATCAAAATGTGTGGTAGACGCAATCGTGGATGCTGTTATCAACCAATTGCTGTAGCTCCAGCAATGCCAATGCCAAGTCCATTTCCTGTACCAATTCCAATGCCTGTTCCAATGCCAATTCCAGCCCCAATGCCAATTAATCCTTGTTTGTCCGGTTTAGGTGGTCATGGTTTTGGTCTTGGTGGATATCCAAGTGTAGGCCTAGGCGGATACTCAGGCATAGGTTTGGGTGGATATCCGGGCTTATTCTAGAATGCTTGTTATTCCAAAGAATTCCACACACAAATATAAATTGAATTTTTTTAATTTTAAAAGTAAAATTTTTTTGGATTTTTTTAAATTAACGTTTTACTAAGAAAAAATTTTTTTCTCTTTTTTTCTTTATGAAACCATTAATTTTAAATTAAATACTCATAAAAAGAGCAAAATTAATTTTTAGCTAAATTATCAATCATTTAAGTAAAATAATCTATTATATCCATAATTTAGTGAAATTTTATTATTTATGTAAAAACAAAATGAAATAATAAAGCTACTTAATAGAAAAAATACATTTACTTAATAAGGCAGTACGAAAGCTTTCTTTGGGCATAGTTAGGTATTTTTACAGTGCTATTTTGTTGTCGAGTGTGCACTTTAGGATGCTCTTTTCTAAAAGATGAGTTAATGAATTCGAATGAAAAAATTGTGATAAATAAAATTATTTATGAATTATTTTGTTTAATTTTTGTAAAATTTAAATTTTTACAAATTTTTATAGTGTTGGATGCGGACAGAGCTAACCGTTCCAAAAGACGGGCGGTAAATCGCGGACTTTGGCCCGTTTATTTTAGCGGGCTGATTTTTGGCCCGTTTACGAACCTTTTAAATTTATACGGGCGGTTTAAGTGACCGTCCAAATTTTGGCGGACGGACTTTGGCCCGTTTATTTTAGCGGGCTGATTTTTGGCCCGTTTAGTAACCGTTTAAATTTATACGGGCGGTCTTAGTTACCGTCCAAATATTGGCGGAGGGTTTTAGACCCGTTTATTTTAGCGGGCTGATTTTTGGCCCTTTTACTTACCTAATTTTTGCCAGTTCCAATGCCAATTCCAGCTCCAATGCCAATTAATTCTTGTTTGTCCGGTTTAGGTGGTCATGGTTTTGGTCTTGGTGGTTATCCAAGTGTAGGCCTAGGCGGATACTCAGGCATAGGTTTGGGTGGATATCCGGGCTTATTCTAGAATGCTTGTTATTCCAAAGAATTCCACACACAAATATAAATTGAATTTTTTTAATTTTAAAAGTAAAATTTTTTTGGATTTTTTTAAATTAACGTTTTACTAAGAAAAAATTTTTTTCTCTTTTTTTCTTTATGAAACCATTAATTTTAAATTAAATACTTATAAAAAGAGCAAAATTAATTTTTAGCTAAATTATCAATCATTTAAGTAAAATAATCTAATAAGTCGGCTAGCAAATCAACAGTTGATTCAAATTCAAATGCCTAAGGACTGGGATACTCCAGTCAAACAAAGAATAATATTTTGAGTAAGAAAGCCGTTTTCTGTGTCTCTGGAAATAATTTAATTTCACATAATGATAATTTTGATCCAAATTCTCCTTTACAAAGCTTGATTCATAGGAATCTTTTGTTTTCTCAAAATAACCCTTTATCACAGGAATCTGTTTTTAACCATGATGATGGTCTTAGTTCCATTGTTAAAGTCTTGATTATGAGGTGAATAGATTGAGTTTATCTGATTTATTATCTGGTTCTAAAATCAATGATATAATCGTTAATTTTTACATTTAAATGCTGTGTTACTCTAATCTGAACGTCAAATGTTCTCTTATTGACTCTCTTTTTATCACTAAAATTTTAGATGGGTGTATTGAAGTCTGTTAAGAAAAATTCTAAAACGGAATTTCGTCTGCTTTTTTATGTTCCAGTTCTATTCAATAAAAATCATTGGGTATTAATTGTATTTGAAACATATCAAAAAAAAATAATGTATTATGATTCAATTTATAAAATCAATTTAGAGATAATTGAAAAAATTCGTGGAGTACTAAAAAAGTATGGGTATTACTTCTTTGGCTGACTGAGATTCATGTAGATACTAAATGACCTTTTGTATCCTAAACAATATGGAAATGATAAAGATTGTGGCGTTTTTATCTGTTCCTATTCAAAGTACTTATCATATGATTAACAATTTTTATTCAATCAAAATGTTCCGAAAAAACGTGAATCTATCGGATCTGAGATATTAAAAGTTGAGATTCAAGAGTTTGATACTTTGGGGCAATGACTAGAAATATCTCAAGTTTCAATTAATGCTCATCGTTCTTATCTTAAAGATTTTAGAAATTTTTGCAATTCGGACAACAAACTAAAAATTATTCATCTCAATATCAATTCTATTCTCGGTAATATATTTGAAATGAAAGAAATTCTAAATTCTCGTATGTTTGATATTGTTTGTTTTAGTGAATCTAAACTCGATCATACAATACCAAATTCATTTTTAAATAGCAATTATTATTCAAAAATAAGATTAGAGAGGAATAGACATGGAGGTGGCCTGCTTGTATTCATAAAAAACTCCCTGAAAGTTACCCATACTTTTCTTCATGATACAGCTGAACTAGTTTTCTTTCAACTTAAGCTTAATGATCAATGCTCAAATTTTGTAAACTGTTATCGTTCACCAAATTCTAATGAAACCCTTTTTCTTGATTATTTTGAAGATTTTATTCAATCATTAAATATATATGATCCCTTATTTGTTTTTGGTGATCTAAACTGTGACCAATCAAAAAAACAGAATAATAATTTTCAAAATTTTATTGAAAATAATGACTTGTTTAATTTTGTTTGTCAACCCACCAGAGTATGTTCTAGATTTCATAAACTGAGGAATCAATATCTCCAATTAGAATCAGTCATTGATCTTTTTTTGCATAATGCTGATCTTTTTGATGAAACATGTGTTATTGAATGTCCATTTAGAGACCACAAGTTTGTTTTAGCTAAATTAACAGTTGCTAAACTGAAATGTAAGCCGAAGACTATATTATGTCGAAACCTTTCTCAAGTGAATACGGAAATTATTTGTACTCAGATAGATGAAATTGATTGGAGTGGATTCAAGACTTTTCTTTCAATTGACGAAAAATAGAAGTTTGTCAAAGAAAAATTGATGAAAATTATCGATAATACTGACCCCATTCGTAAAATTTCTATCAATATGTCAAGTCAGTTTCCATGGTATGATGATGATCTTATTTGTTTGAAACATTCACGGGATATATCCTAAAAAAATTCAAACTATCTGGTAATGAAGATGATAAATTAGTTTATGATTATTTTAAGAAACAGTTCAAGTTGCTAAATGATGAGAAACTAATTCATTTTTTTAGGATAAAACCTTGAATGACTTTAAAAATGCAAAAAAATTTTGGCAATTCTACTCACCATTAATTGGCATGAAATCAGATACAGAGTAACAATTGATAACAAGCTCACTTTTTTGCGTAATTAGCTTAAGAACTTCAATATATAAACGGCTTTATGCTATAAGGAGATTATTTTACTTATCGCATCAAGTCAAGCTCCAGTTCTTCAAATCATTTATCATGCCATTCTTTGTCTACTGTCTTTCATTATCAATATATTTTACAAAAAGATCAATTCAAAAATTAGCTAATTCTTATTACTATTGTATTCAAAGATTATTTAATATTCGCCCAAATATACATTACAATGATGATTTTAATTCATTAATAAATTATTTATTGATGATCTACAGTTAGATTTTGTCTTAATTAAGAGAATAATAAACAATAATATTAATTTAATTTTTGTAAAAATTTTGTAATATTTTTTCTAATTTTGATATTAATTTCAAAAAATTAATTTTTTGTTAATTTCTGTAATTTTATAAATTTTTATTTGCTTTTTTTTATTAATAAATGGGCTCAATCATCCCTTTATAGGTTTTGTTCTTTGGTCTCGTTGGTTGAGTTGAAATATGAAATATATAACCTCTAGCTATTTTAACATATCTCTTTTGATTTTCTTTTTATTATTTTAACTAATTTATCCTTTTTTATTTTATTTTATCTTTTTTAACATTATTTTAATTTTTTTTTAATATTTTTATTCTGAAGGATCATTAGCTTGATACAGATAAACTAATAAATAAATAAAATAACAAGAAATTTTGGACTCGAAAATTCGTGGTAAATAAAACATTTTTTTTGACTCATTTAATTGAAGTAACTTGGTTCCCTTTTTTAAATGTTGATTTATTTAATTAAAGTTTAAGTTCCATGAACAAATTGAAATATAATTTGTATATAAATGATGGTAGACATTTTGAAAATTAAAATAACTAATTTTTAATGTTTTTATCAAAAATTAATTGGCAAAGATTAAATCTTTTTCCCATAAATAATTATTTTCATTTACATAAAAATTTAGTGTTGGTGTCCGTGCAAGCGGACAGTAAACGGGCCAAAATTTTCCAAAACCATGACCGTGACCGTATTGACCGGACAGTTTTTTACGGGCGGGCTATGGCCCGTTTATTTTAGCGGGCTGATTTTTGGCCCGTTTACGAACCGTTTAAATTTAAACGGGCGGTCTAAGAAACCCGTATACAAATAAAGTAAAATTTAAAATTTTTTTTTTACATTTTTTTGGAAAAGAACTGATCTAGACATTTTATTTTTATTTATTTATTTTTTTTTTTTTAATTCTCGCACAAACCATATTTACTTGATTAACAGTGTCGCAGATAATTAGAATCTAATAAATAAATAAATAAATAAAAATAAAATGTCTAGTTCAGTTCTTTTCCTAAAAAATATGAAAAAAAAATTTTAAATTTTACTTTATATGTTTACGGGTTTCTTAGACCGCCCGTATAAATTTAAACGGTTCGTAAACGGGCCAAAAATCAGCCCGCTAAAATAAACGGGTCTAAAACCCTCCGCCAATATTTGGACGGTCACTTAAACCGCCCGTATAAATTTAAACGGTTACTAAACGGGCCGAAAATCAGCCCGCTAAAATAAACGGGTCTAAAACCGTCCGCCAATATTTGGACGGTCACTTAGACCGCCCGTATAAATTTAAACGGTTAGTAAAAGGGCCAAAAATTAGCCCGCTAAAATAAACGGGCCAAGGTCCGTCCGCCAAAATTTGGACGGTCACTTAGACCGCCCGTATAAATTTAAACGGTTCGTAAACGGGCCAAAAATCAGCCCGCTAAAATAAACGGGTCTAAAACCCTCCGCCAATATTTGGACGGTCACTTAAACCGCCCGTATAAATTTAAACGGTTACTAAACGGGCCAAAAATCAGCCCGCTAAAATAAACGGGTCTAAAACCGTCCGCCAAAATTTGGACGGTCACTTAAACCGCCCGTATAAATTTAAAAGGTTCGTAAACGGGCCAAAAATCAGCCCGCTAAAATAAACGGGCCAAAGTCCGCGATTTACCGCCCGTCTTTTGGAACGGTTAGCTCTGTCCGCATCCAACACTATAAAAATTTGTAAAAATTTAAATTTTACAAAAATTAAACAAAATAATTCATAAATAATTTTATTTATCACAATTTTTTCATTCGAATTCATTAACTCATCTTTTAGAAAAGAGCATCCTAAAGTGCACACTCGAGAACAAAATGGCACTGTAAAAATACCTAACTATGCCCAAAGAAAGCTTTCGTACTGCCTTATTAAGTAAATGTATTTTTTCTATTAAGTAGCTTTATTATTTCATTTTGTTTTTACATAAATAATAAAATTTCACAAATTATGGATATAATAGATTATTTTACTTAAATGATTGATAATTTAGCTAAAAATTAATTTTGCTCTTTTTATGAGTATTTAATTTAAAATTAATGGTTTCATAAAGAAAAAAAGAGAAAAAAATTTTTTCTTAGTAAAACGTTAATTTAAAAAAATCCAAAAAAATTTTACTTTTAAAATTAAAAAAATTCAATTTATATTTGTGTGTGGAATTCTTTGGAATAACAAGCATTCTAGAATAAGCCCGGATATCCACCCAAACCTATGCCTGAGTATCCGCCTAGGCCTACACTTGGATAACCACCAAGACCAAAACCATGACCACCTAAACCGGACAAACAAGGATTAATTGGCATTGGGGCTGGAATTGGCATTGGAACAGGCATTGGAATTGGTACAGGAAATGGACTTGGGATTGGCATTGCTGGAGCTACAGCAATTGGTTGATAACAGCATCCACGATTGCGTCTACCACACATTTTGATTTAATGATTCTTTATTTTATTATAATAGATTATATGTAAATTCTTTTTGATTTTGAAAAGTATTCTCTTGAATTCTCTTATTTATAGTCTTAATGTAAAAAAATTCATAAAATTATTCAATAAGATGTTCATTGTTTTATTATTAGGTTTTGTTTAGCGAAACAAAGTTTTGTTAAATTTTTAAACAAACAATATCAGATGGAAACAGATGATAATTTTAGTGTCATGGCATATTTTTTGATCAATTTAAAAAATATATTAATTTTTTCAAGTTAGCTAGCAAATCAACACCCGACTCCAGATCGCCTGCCATTGGACATGACAACCTGAGTCAAGCGAAGTCGATAAACACCAACAAGTCGGCTAGCAAATCAACAGTTGATTCAAATTCAAATGCCTAAGGACTGGGATACTCCAGTCAAACAAAGAATAATATTTTGAGTAAGAAAGCCGTTTTCTGCGTCTCTGGAAATAATTTAATTTCACAAAATGATAATTTTGATCCAAATTCTCCTTTACAAAGCTTGATTTATAGAGAATAGTTTGAAATTCCTGATTTATTCTTAGTTTCATCTTCATTAATTGATAAAACCACTGATTTTAGGGTTTTAGCTAGTCTAACTAAGATAAGATAAGATCAGTGATCATTTTCCAATTGAGTCACGCATATCATTTGACTACTCAGTTATCCCGAAAGCATGGAAATTTGCCAACATTACAATGAATACTAATCCAGGAACAATCAGGTTTTAGAAAAAATCGACAAACCGCCGATAATCTATTCTTTCTTTTTCAAAAAATTGTAGAATCATTTAATAGAAATATAAAATTTCGTCATCAATCAAAAAATTATAGAAGAATAACCTTCCTTTTTGTATTGAAATACGGGCGTATAAAATCAATTTTCACTGCTGTAAATTCTGTCAATCATTGGAAAAGACTAAAATAATGAAACTCAATTTATTTGTTTATTTTGTATTTTAGTTTGTTAAACAATAAGACTACACAATATATAAATAACCAACACAGAATTAGACAAATGAATGTAATATAGTAAAATATTATTTAATCTGGATTTTAATTTTAAAATTGATGAATTATGATTTAAAAATAAACAATTGATTTAGTTCCCAAGAAACTAATTTAGGATAATAAAAATTTAACCTCTAAATAACTTTATACATTCAAAAGTCTCGATTTTTTGACCAAATAGTTAGTTAATCAAATAATTTTTTTAATCGATAAAAACTTTTTTAAATTTGAAATATAAATCCAATACTGGAAAAAAATATTTGTTATAGATTTAAAAATATTTTTTTATTTCTCATAAATCTAAAAATTCAAAGAACATTTTATTCAATAATAGATAAAAAGTTTTGAGTTTGTAAAATTTTTTCGAATAACAAGTATTTTAGAATAAGCCTGGATATCCACCTAGACCTAAGCCTGAGTATCCACCCAAACCAACACCTGGATATCCGCCTAGACCTAAACCATGACCACCTAAACCGGACAAACATGGATTAATTGGCATTGGCATTGGCATTTGCATTGGCATTGGCATTGGCATTGGCATTGGTAAAGGAGCTACAGCAATTTGTTGATAACAACATCCACGATTGCGTCTACCACACATTTTTATTTAATGATTCTCTTTTTTTTTAAATAAATTTAAATTTAATTCTTATTGATTTTTAAAAACTTTTCTCTTGAAAACCCTTATTTATAAGCTTCATGGGAAAAATTCATGTATTCTTTTTCGATTCATCGACGAAAAAAATTATTAACAATAAAACCAGAGACCCATTAATTACAATCAATCGAATTCTATCTATTTCGATTCTAAAATATACATTTTATAACAATAATATATAACAATCACTATTGCAACAATCACTATTACAACAATATTCTTTGAATTTTCCTAGCATTCATCTTTGTTTACAAATTTTTTTCTTTTCACAAATTACAATTTTTTTGATTTTTAAATTTAAGTTTATTATTTGAAATTATATAATAAAATAATCATTAAATTATTTAATTTAGAGTCAATTTATAAAATCATTTTTTTTTTAAATGATCAATTTTTGGATTAAAATTTTTATTTTTATATATAAATTTTATTAGTTTAAAGGTTTTGTTAGCTCTCCAGGCTTGTGCTATGGGCATTACCTACTAATATTATCCATCTATTCAGTCAATTGATTTTTGAAAAATTACAAAAAAATTAAAAACAATAAATTACAAAATGATTAATTATGATTTAAAATTACCTTTCACAAAAGGGAAAGTGGTGAAATTTAATTAAAGAAAAGTTTAATCATTAAAATTTCAAATTAATAAAATTTGTTAGACCCAAGTCTTGACATGTCTTTACTTATTATTTAATCTTAGATTAATTGCAGCTGAATTACATGTTCTAGCTCCTATATAAACCACTACTTTTTTGTAATAAATTCGGATTTTAAATAAAATATTAACAAAAAGATTTAGTCTTACTATATTATAATTCCCAATAATCCTCAAAAGCTGAAGCTTCGACAAAATTATTAAAATTAAATATCGGACGAATTAGTATTTATCAATTGATATGAAATCTTTCCGTAAATAAGACAAAACTGAATCATCAAAATGAAGAGCGATAAAGTAAGCTTTTACAAAATAAGAAACAAATATATAAAACTTAAAATGAAAAATAAAATAAAAATAAAGATAAACAAATAAAAAAAATATAATAGAACATCTAAAATAAACTTAAATAATAACATCAAAAAATTTAAAAATTTTTATAACGCTAAAGAAAAAACAATTAATTTACCAGCAAAATCGGTACCCAAAATTAAAAATTTATCAAAATTACTTAATAAAAATTAACATTAAATCTATCGAATTTAATGAAAATTTAGTTTTTCTGTTTATAAGACTTAGTTCGAGTGTTCGACCATTTAAAGTGATTGATTTAATCAATTAATTGTTCTATCAGTCACCAAGTTTACGATTGACTACCCTCTTACCAGGCGTTTGATACTAAACTATTAAATTATTAAAAATCTAATATAAAAAATATGATTTTTGATTAAAAACAAAAATTAAAATTTCTTGATAGTTACGTTCAAATGGGCCGTTTTTATTTTCTTAAATATGTCTCGATTTTTCGACCAAATAATTAGTTTATCAAATGATTTGTTTGATCGATAAAAATAATTGACAAAGATTTTAAAGATATTTTTTTATTTCTTATAAATCTTTATTTTTAGAGAAAAAAATTGAAAAATTCAAAGAACATTTTTATTCAATAATAAATAAAAAATAAGTCTTTGAGTTTGTAAAATTTTTTGGAATAACAAGTATTTTAGAATAAGCCTGGATATCCACCCAAACCAACACCTGGATATCCACCTAAACCAACACCTGGATATCCACCTAGACCTAAGCCTGAGTATCCACCCAAACCAACACCTGGATATCCGCCTAGACCTAAACCATGACCACCTAAACCGGACAAACATGGATTAATTGGCATTGGAATTGGCATTGGAACAGGCATTGGAATTGGCACAGGAACTGGTCTCGGCATTGGCATTGGCATTGGCATATGCATTGGTAAAGGAGCTACAGCAATTTGTTGATAACAACATCCACGATTGCGTCTACCACACATTTTTATTTAATGATTCTCTTTTTTTATTTTTAAAAATGAATTTAAAATATAATTCTTATTGATTTTTAATAACTTTTCTCTTGAAACTTCTTATTTATAAGCTTCATGTTAAATGAAACTTACAATTATTCAATAAAAGAATCCATTGCTTCATGCTTCAATTTAGCCTTTTGAAACAAAGTTTTTTTTACAAACAATATAAAAACTGGAAAAAATGAATAGTTTATGAACCAAAGTCTATAAATCAGATAAAAAGTATCTAAACAATCAGATAAAATTAATCGAATAAAAATATTTAATTAAATACAAAAAACTATTTTTAATTTTCAATCAACATCTTTATTTTCCTTTAAAGAAATAATTATCCCGCCTTTAATTTTCATTTTTCTATTTTGTAAATTATGTCCCTGATATTATGACAATGACTGACTCGATCATTTTCAAAAAACCCTTAATTTCAAAAACCTTCAAGTTTATTTAATCAGCAACTTTTTTTCAAATTAATCATAAAGTACAGTTAATTTAAAGAATATTGTTCCAATAGTGATTGCTATATTATTGTTATAAAATGTATATTTTAGAATCGAAATAGATAGAATTCGATTGATTGTAGTTAATGGGTCTCTGCTTTATTGTTAATTATTTTTTTCGACATTTTATCGAAATAGAATACATGAATTTTTCCCATGAAGCTTATAAATATGAGTTTTCAAGAGAAAAGTTTTTAAAAATCAATAAGAATTAAATTTGAATTTATTTTTAAAAATAAAAAAAGAGAATCATTAAATAAAAATGTGTGGTAGACGCAATCGTGGATGCTGTAATCAACAAATTGCTGTAGCTCTTTTACCAATGCATATGCCAATGCAAATGCCAATGCCAATTAATCCTTATTTGTCCGGCTTAGGTGGTCATGGTTTAGGTCTAGGCGGATATCCTGGCTTATTCTAAAATACTTGTTATTCCAAAAAATTTTACAAACTCAAAAACTTTTTATCTATTATTGAATAAAATGTTCTTTGAATTTTAAGATTTATGAGAAATAAAAAAATATTTTTAAATCTTTGACAAGTTTTTTTTTCAGTTATTGGATTTATATTTCTAATTAAACAAAGTTTTTATCGATCAAACAAATCATTTGATTTACTAACTATTTGGTCAAAAAATCGAGACTTTTGAATGTATAAAGTTAATTAAAGAATAAATTTTTATTATCCTAAATCATTAAATAAAAATGTGTGGTAGACGCAATCGTGGATGCTGTAATCAACAAATTGCTGTAGCTCCTTTACCAATGCATATGCCAATGCTAATGCAAATGCATATGCCAATGCCAATGCCAATTAATCCTTATTTTTCCGATTTAGGTGGTCATGGTTTAGGTCTAGGTGGATATCCTGGTGTTGTTTTAGGTGGATATCCAGGCTAAAATACTTGTTATTCCAAAAAATTTTACAAACTCAAAAACTTATTATTTATTTATTATTGAATAAAAATGTTCTTTGAATTTTTCAATTTTTTTTTTCTAATAATAAAGATTTATAAGAAATAAATAAATATCTTTAAATCTTTGACCAATATTTTTTTCTGGTATTGGGTTTATATTTCTAATTAATTAAAATTTTTTATCGATCAAACCAAGCATTTAATTATCAAACTATTTGGTCGAAAAATCGAGACATATTTGAATACGAAAACTAGATGAAAACGGCCTAATTTGTTGGAGCTATTGACAATGAGCGTGCTTTCATAGCTAAATATTCTATTATGTCCTTTTCTGTCTTTTATTTAGTTAGTTAGCATAATATTGTTTCCTTTTGAGTCCTTTTCTTTGTAAGGATAATTTTATCTCCTTTAATGATTTGTCAAAATAAATTTAATTTTAAATTCAACCCAAAATTGACCATTCAATTTAATAAAATATTAAATATTTATAATAAGATTAATTAAAGATCAAAATTTTATTTAAATTTAAAAAATTTCTTCTGACTTTAATGTATCAATTTTTTATGGACGCTAAATTTCATTAATTTTGAAATGTTAAAAGCCAGATTAAATAATATTTTTAAAATTCCCAGTCTCTGGTAGTTACAATTTTAAAAAATAGATTTAAAAACTTTCTCCCATACACAAGGACCAAATGTAATTTTTTTGCATTTGCTCTTTTATATAGTAAACCGATAAAAGCTAGGATGTATTTTTTTATAATATCGTTCAATCTTACCCATATCGTTCCATTTTTCGAAGTTTTGTCTAATTTAGTTTTTTCAGTTACTTCATTATCCGAGTCTTGATCTAAATCACATTCAGCATTTGGTTAATTAGTTGTTTTCAAAAAATTATTAAAGTCGTCATTCTCCTCGTGACCAGTACCATAATCATCAAAGACTCCTGGCTGGGTATCATACACATTTCTAAGAAGTTCAAGCGCTTGGTAAGCGTCTTTTCACTGAATTAGGGTTCAAAAAAGTGAAATTTATAAAAATAAATATTAAATTCAAGAAGATTTAGATATTAAATGGTTAATTAGCTAAGTTTTCAAATTATTTTAAAAAAAGACAATGTTTATGTTGGGTTCAAAAAAACCATCTTGGTCCTTATCGCAGAAATTTTTTTTTACAGTAAAAATTAAAATATTTTCAACAAAAATGATTCAGTTATAATATTTTTCAAATTAATTTTAATGGAAAAAAAAATTGTCAAAAATTATTGAAAATATTGAGCAATGAGCA
Source organism: Brachionus paranguensis (assembly GCA_016802215.1). Lineage (NCBI taxonomy): Eukaryota > Metazoa > Rotifera > Eurotatoria > Ploima > Brachionidae > Brachionus > Brachionus paranguensis. The sequence goes on along the minus strand of JAESIX010000048.1, from coordinate 46,765 downwards.
AAAGAAGTATTAAAAGGGTCGAAAAACACGCTTGGCTTTAGACTGTTAATCATTTTTATAAAAAAAAAGGAGTTTAAAAAATAAATTTTTTTTAATTAAAAATATGAAGTTTAATCAGTCCCCTAATACAAGAGCACTAGCAAGTTAATTTTCCCTGCAATATTACTTAAATTTCAAAATATCTAAATTTTTAAATCACATGTGAGTCAAATAGTGACCAAAGCAAAATCAATATTGGGTCTATTCCTAAATAGATTCAATATATTAAGTGAAAAAAAGACAAAATTATTCGTCGAACTATCATTCAAGACTTCGCAATACTGGTTTACAACACATAATTAAAGAGATGTTAAAATCAAATTTATAAATGAAAAGCGAATTATCTATAACTAACTCTATACTTAAGTGATAGAATTAAAAAGTATGAAATTAAAGGTAAACCGACACGGAGACTTTAAGAATTTCTGTCAATATTACAAAATAAAATTCAATACAAAATAAACTAAGGTTTAAACATGGTGGAATTAGAGTTTTTTGAAAATGATCGAATAAGTAATTGTTATAATATCAGGGACATAATTTACAAAATAGAAAAATGAAAATTAAAGGCGGGATAATTATTTATTTAAAGGAAAATAAAGATGTTGATTGAAAATTAAAAATAGTTTTTTGTATTTAATTAAATATTTTTATTCGATTAATTTTATCTGATTGTTTAGATACTTTTTATCTGATTTATAGACTTTGGTTCATAAACTATTCATTTTTTCCAGTTTTTATATTGTTTGTAAAAAAAACTTTGTTTCAAAAGGCTAAATTGAAGCATGAAGTAATGGATTCTTTTATTGAATAATTGTAAGTTTCATTTAACATGAAGCTTATAAATAAGAGTTTTCAAGAGAAAAGTTTTTAAAAATCAATAAGAATTAAATTTAAATTTATTTAAAAAAAAAGAGAATCATTAAATAAAAATGTGTGGTAGACGCAATCGTGGATGTTGTTATCAACAAATTGCTGTAGCTCCTTTACCAATGCATATGCCAATGCCAATGCCAATGCCGAGACCAGTTCCTGTGCCAATTCCAATGCCTGTTCCAATGCCAATTCCAATGCCAATTAATCCATGTTTGTCCGGTTTAGGTGGTCATGGTTTAGGTCTAGGCGGATATCCAGGTGTTGGTTTGGGTGGATACTCAGGCTTAGGTCTAGGTGGATATCCAGGTGTTGGTTTAGGTGGATATCCAGGTGTTGGTTTGGGTGGATATCCAGGCTTATTCTAAAATACTTGTTATTCCAAAAAATTTTACAAACTCAAAGACTTATTTTTTATTTATTATTGAATAAAAATGTTCTTTGAATTTTTCAATTTTTTTCTCTAAAAATAAAGATTTATAAGAAATAAAAAAATATCTTTAAAATCTTTGTCAATTATTTTTATCGATCAAACAAATCATTTGATAAACTAATTATTTGGTCGAAAAATCGAGACATATTTAAGAAAATAAAAACGGCCCATTTGAACGTAACTATCAAGAAATTTTAATTTTTGTTTTTAATCAAAAATCATATTTTTTATATTAGATTTTTAATAATTTAATAGTTTAGTATCAAACGCCTGGTAAGAAGTTAGTCAATCGTAAACTTGGTGACTGATAGAACAATTAATTGATTAAATCAATCACTTTAAATGGTCGAACACTCGAACTAAGTCTTATAAACAGAAAAACTAAATTTTCATTAAATTCGATAGATTTAATGTTAATTTTTATTAAGTAATTTTGATAAATTTTTAATTTTGGGTACCGATTTTGCTGGTAAATTAATTGTTTTTTCTTTAGCGTTATAAAAATTTTTAAATTTTTTGATGTTATTATTTAAGTTTATTTTAGATGTTCTATTATATTTTTTTTATTTGTTTATCTATATTTTTTTTTTATTTTTCATTTTAAGTTTTATAAATTTGTTTCTTATTTTGTAAAAGCTTACTTTATCGCTCTTCATTTTGATGATTCAGTTTTGTCTTATTTACGGAAAGATTTCATATCAATTGATAAATACTAATTCGTCCGATATTTAATTTTAATAATTTTGTCGAAGCTTCAGCTTTTGAGGATTATTGGGAATTATAATATAGTAAGACTAAATCTTTTTGTTAATATTTTATTTAAAATCCGAATTTATTACAAAAAAGTAGTGGTTTATATAGGAGCTAGAACATGTAATTCAGCTGCAATTAATCTAAGATTAAATAATAAGTAAAGACATGTCAAGACTTGGGTCTAACAAATTTTATTAATTTGAAATTTTAATGATTAAACTTTTCTTTAATTAAATTTCACCACTTTCCCTTTTGTGAAAGGTAATTTTAAATCATAATTAATCATTTTGTAATTTATTGTTTTTAATTTTTTTGTAATTTTTCAAAAATCAATTGACTGAATAGATGGATAATATTAGTAGGTAATGCCCATTGCACAAGCCTGGAGAGCTAACAAAACCTTTAAACTAATAAAATTTATATATAAAAATAAAAATTATAATCCAAAAATTGATCATTTAAAAAAAAAATGATTTTATAAATTGACTCTAAATTAAATAATTTAATGATTATTTTATCATATAATTTTAAATAATTAACTTAAATTTGTAAATCAAAAAAATTGTAATTTGTGAAAAGAAAAAATTTTGTAAACAAAGATGAATGCTAGGAAAATTCAAAGAATATTGTTGTAATAGTGATTGTTGCAATAGTGATTGTTATATATTATTGTTATAAAATGTATATTTTAGAATCGAAATAGATAGAATTCGATTGATTGTAATTAATGGGTCTCTGGTTTTATTGTTAATAATTTTTTTCGTCGATGTATCGAAATAGAATACATGAATTTTTCCCTTGAAGCTTATAAATAAGGGTTTTCAAGAGAAAAGTTTTTAAAAATCAATAAGAATTAAATTTAAATTTATTTAAAAAAAAAGAGAATCATTAAATAAAAATGTGTGGTAGACGCAATCGTGGATGTTGTTATCAACAAATTGCTGTAGCTCCTTTACCAATGCCAATGCCAATGCCAATGCCAATGCAAATGCCAATGCCAATGCCAATTAATCCATGTTTGTCCGGTTTAGGTGGTCATGGTTTAGGTCTAGGCGGATATCCAGGTGTTGGTTTGGGTGGATACTCAGGCTTAGGTCTAGGTGGATATCCAGGCTTATTCTAAAATACTTGTTATTCGAAAAAATTTTACAAACTCAAAACTTTTTATCTATTATTGAATAAAATGTTCTTTGAATTTTTAGATTTATGAGAAATAAAAAAATATTTTTAAATCTATAACAAATATTTTTTTCCAGTATTGGATTTATATTTCAAATTTAAAAAAGTTTTTATCGATTAAAAAACTTATTTGATTAACTAACTATTTGGTCAAAAAATCGAGACTTTTGAATGTATAAAGTTATTTAGAGGTTAAATTTTTATTATCCTAAATTAGTTTCTTGGGAACTAAATCAATTGTTTATTTTTAAATCATAATTCATCAATTTTAAAATTAAAATCCAGATTAAATAATATTTTACTATATTACATTCATTTGTCTAATTCTGTGTTGGTTATTTATATATTGTGTAGTCTTATTGTTTAACAAACTAAAATACAAAATAAACAAATAAATTGAGTTTCATTATTTTAGTCTTTTCCAATGATTGACAGAATTTACAGCAGTGAAAATTGATTTTATACGCCCGTATTTCAATACAAAAAGGAAGGTTATTCTTCTATAATTTTTTGATTGATGACGAAATTTTATATTTCTATTAAATGATTCTACAATTTTTTGAAAAAGAAAGAATAGATTATCGGCGGTTTGTCGATTTTTTCTAAAACCTGATTGTTCCTGGATTAGTATTCATTGTAATGTTGGCAAATTTCCATGCTTTCGGGATAACTGAGTAGTCAAAAAATATGCGTGACTCAATTGGAAAATGATCACTGATCTTATCTTATCTTAGTTAGACTAGCTAAAACCCTAAAATCAGTGGTTTTATCAATTAATGAAGATGAAACTAAGAATAAATCAGGAATTTCAAAATATTCTCTATGAATCAAGCTTTGTAAAGGAGAATTTGGATCAAAATTATCATTTTGTGAAATTAAATTATTTCAAGAGACACAGAAAACGGCTTTCTTACTCAAAATATTATTCTTTGTTTGACTGGAGTATCCCAGTCCTTAGGCATTTGAATTTGAATCAACTGTTGATTTGCTAGCCGACTTGTTGGTGTTTATCGACTTCGCTTGACTCAGGTTGTCATGTCCGATGGCAGGCGATCTGGAGTCGGGTGTTGATTTGCTAGCCAACTTGAAAAAATTAATATATTTTTTAAATTGATCAAAAAATATGCCATGACACTAAAATTATCATCTGTTTCCATCTGATATTGTTTGTTTAAAAATTTAACAAAACTTTGTTTCGCTAAACAAAACCTAATAATAAAACAATGAACATCTTATTGAATAATTTTATGAATTTTTTTACATTAAGACTATAAATAAGAGAATTCAAGAGAATACTTTTCAAAATCAAAAAGAATTTACATTTAATCTATTTAAAAAAAATAAAGAATCATTAAATCAAAATGTGTGGTAGACGCAATCGTGGATGCTGTTATCAACCAATTGCTGTAGCTCCAGCAATGCCAATGCCAAGTCCATTTCCTGTACCAATTCCAATGCCAGTTCCAATGCCAATTCCAGCTCCAATGCCAATTAATCCTTGTTTGTCCGGTTTAGGTGGTCATGGTTTTGGTCTTGGTGGTTATCCAAGTGTAGGCCTAGGCGGATACTCAGGCATAGGTTTGGGTGGATATCCGGGCTTATTCTAGAATGCTTGTTATTCCAAAGAATTCCACACACAAATATAAATTGAATTTTTTTAATTTTAAAAGTAAAATTTTTTTGGATTTTTTTAAATTAACGTTTTACTAAGAAAAAAATTTTTTCTCTTTTTTTCTTTATGAAACAATTAATTTTAAATTAAATACTTATAAAAAGAGCAAAACTAATTTTTAGCTAAATTATCAATCATTTAAGTAAAATAATCTATTATATCCATAATTTAGTTAATTTTTATAAATAATTGTAAAAACAAAATGAAATAATAAAGTTACTTAATAGAAAAAATACATTTACTTAATAAGGCAGTACGAAAGCTTTCTTTTGGGCATAGTTAGGTATTTTTACAGTGCTATTTTGTTGTCGAGTGTGCACTTTAGGATGCTCTTTTCTAAAAGATGAGTTAATGAATTCGAATTAAAAAATTGTGATAAATAAAATTATTTATGAATTATTTTGTTTAATTTTTGTAAAATTTAAATTTTTACAAATTTTTATCTAAATGAAAATAATTATTTATGGGAAAAAGATTTAAACTTTGCCAATTAATTTTTGATAGAAACATTAAAAATTAGAATTCCACACACAAATATAAATTGAATTTTTTTAATTTTAAAAGTAAAATTTTTTTGGATTTTTTTAAATTAACGTTTTACTAAGAAAAAATTTTTTTCTCTTTTTTCCTTAATGAAACCATTAATTTTAAATTAAATACTTATAAAAAGAGCAAAATTAATTTTTAAAATGTCTACCATCATTTATATACAAATTATATTTCAATTTGTCCTTGGAACTTAAACTTTAATTAAATAAACAAACATTTAAAAAAGAGAAGCAAGTTACTTCAATGAAATGAGTCAAAAAAAATGTTTTATTTACCACGAATTTTCGAGTCCAAAATTTCTTGTTATTTTATTTATTTATTAGTTTATCTGTATCAAGCTAATGATCCTTCAGAATAAAAATATTAAAAAAAAAATTAAAATAAAGTTAAAAAAGATAAAATAAAATAAAAAAGGATAAATTAGTCAAAATAATAAAAAGAAAATCAAAAAAGATATGTTGAAATAGCTAGAGGTTAAACATGTTTAAATATTTGAAAGTTCAGGAAAAAAAGAATAAATCGTTAGATAGCAATTACACAATGGAGTTGGATAATCGATATATCTTGATTAAGGATTTGTAAAGATTACTTAATGTTTTTGTTTCTGATCCCATTTTCTATTTGAGAGATATTTTATTATGTTAAGCCTTGAATTACAGCGCTCTTTTAATTCATCTACTATTGGGCTAAATATGAGTTTTGAGTCTTATGTGATTCCTAAGATTTTATCATTAGTTTTTTTTTCAAAGATCATTTAGTATGATTTTTCAATAGAAATTTGTATTTTTCATTTGAAAAGCCATTTTAAAACTTCTTTTAGGTACTTATTAATCATGTTTTCAAGATTTTCTTTCTTTTCAAAAAATAAAAAAAGGAGCCAAATCATCTATTGATGATGAAACAGCCTCAACAAATAAAGCCGAAATAAATATCGATCAAATGTAAATCTTAGTTAAGAGACCTCAACTAAAAATCCCAATCTAGTATCACTGTTGAAAAGACAAATGCTGCGTCTTTTATAATCAGTGGGACCGCAAGTAAACCAACTGAATAAGTGCAAAAAAAATGCCAAAGTCAATAAGGCTAAACTCGAAATAAGCTTGAAAAACACAGAACTTTTTCTTTTTAGTACTTACAATCCACCTAATATTGTACTTCCTTTTAAACTTTACTTTGATATATCTAAGAGATGTGAAAAATTTATCATAGGGGGCGATCTCGATTCGAAGGCAAAAAGCTTAAGCTGTTTAGTTTAATACTAGAGAAAATTCTGAGCTCACTAAACATCTCTTTAATTAATGATTTTACGCCAACATTTAACAATTTTAAATCCGACCACTATGATATCCTTAATCTTTTTCTGATTCCATTTACACTTTCAGACCAAATAATTGACTTCAAAGTCTTGCTTGATATGACCAGCCGAGCATTATATAACAGTAGAGTCACTAAGTATTAACTTTGATTTTAAAAAAGCAAATTTGGGATATTATCAGGAATTACTTAAAACCTCACACAAAAACACAAGTTCTCTTACAAATTTATTTATTTTTCTCCAAAAAGACGTTCATTTAGTTTGATTAACTAAATGAACATATTATGTTTAGCATTTTCATTAATGACATACAAAAACAACAAATTGCCAGTACTCTCTTCTTGTTGCATACGATTTTTAACTTTTTAATTTAAAAAAAAAAGTTTAAAAAAAATTAAAAAAGTTAAATATTTGTTATTTTTTAAGAAAGAAGGACATCTCGAAAATATGATTAATGAGAAGATGAGCTATGGCTCGTCAAATAGAAAATTAAATGTTTCTTTTGAAAAGTCATATTACATGATCTTTGAAAAAAGAACTAAATTCAAAATAAATCTAACCCTTTAAATTTACGGTAACAATTTAAATGGTGAGGAAAATGTTCTTAGGAATTACGCTGGACTCAAAACTTAACATAATAAAATAAAATAAAAAATGCGATCTGAAACCCAAAACATTAGGAAACCTATACAAATTCTTGATAGAGTTAATATTAGATTATTCTTTTTCTTTTTAGTTTAAACTCATTTTCGAAAACCAATATTAAAAAAATGCAACTAATTCAAAATTCAACAGTCCGGTCTATTTTGAATCTAAAATATGATACCTCCTCCAACATAATAAACTACTAGGCCTTTAACAAACTTAAACTACTAACACTACCTGAATTCTAACATATTTAATATAAAAAAAAAAAACATTTGCTTTTACCCTTAAGTAAGTCCTCATTTTTGATGCTCGGTTCATCTTGTCTCCTAGCTCGACTTGAGTAGATTGAATGCGACCAAAGTCGAAATTGGAGTAAAAGATAAAAAAAAAGAAAACTACATAAAAATTAATGAAAAATCGAATAATAATTATCGTAATTAAAATAAATATGTTTTAAATTAGACTTTCTTTTGCCTAGAAACTTTTTTATCTTTTAATTTCAACAAACCGTTTTTTTTTTACGAATCAAGATATATTGAATATCCTACTCCATTGTGTAATTGTTACCTCACTATTTCTTCATTTTTACTTGAGCCATTATTCGAATCCAAAAAATCTAGAGGAGGCGCAAAAAATCTCCGCTTTTTACAGAAATTGATTCTTCATGAAGCATTAGTTGTTTTTAAAGATCGCAAACAAACTTGAAAAAACGAATTGGAGCAAAAAAATTATAAGAAAGAAATGGGATATAAGAGTGGAAAGCAATATTTTAAGTGCTCCAATTGTGACAATGGTTTATACATTGAAAAGCAATGTGAAATTTTAGAACAAAAAGTAAAAACTGTATAATTTTTTTCTATTTTGGGTCGGTTTAAAAATTATACATAAATTTAAATGGATATATATTAAGCCGTCTTATCAAAAATGAATTCGTCAAATATAATAAAAAGTCTCAATTACTAAATTAAATGTTACATATTTATTGAATTCGTCAAATAGAATATTAAATGTCTAATAAAAATTAATATAATATTTAACAATTAATTATCTATTAGACGATAATTTTTTATTTGACTTAAAATTTATTTGACAATCAATTTTATATTTGACGGTTTAATATTATTTCAATTTATATTAGGTAATTTTGATATTTTATATTTTTTTTGCTTTGTTTGATATTTTATAAAAGTTTAAAAAAAAACAATTTAAAAAAAAAATTGAAGCGCAGCTAGCTTAAATACGTCAGAAGAGACCAAGTGGCCATCTGATCCGGAAAGCACGGCGAATAATGCGGCTCTAGTCTTGTGTGCGCAAGCAGCAAGTTTGGATCAAGGAGCTATCGGATGGTATGAAATCAATGCAAGAAGAGAACAAGAAACTAAGAAATGAATTGAACGAGTAAAAAAAGGCAAAAGTACCAGCACCACTCGAATGACCGAAGATCATTGCTGGCGAAGTTCACAAAAAATGCGGTTGCAATTATGGCCACGATGGCAAACGAGATGAGAAAGAAAGCCGAGCGAGCAAATAACGTCATCGTGGCAATACCAGCTGAGATGTGTACGGAAGGAGGTGATGATGCTTTGGTAAATAGTTTAACAAGTGAGACTGAGGTCGCTGAGAGCAGGGTTATCAACACCAGGCGTATTATTGGTAAAACAACAGGTAATTCAGCAAATGCGCGAAATATGATGAACAAAGGAGTCCTAGTTGAAGCGGTCTTGAACTCAAGTTTGAGACCGGCATTGATGGTAAGAAACGATTCTGTGGCATTCGAAATGGTGAGCTGGGAATGGGGGTCTCTACCATTAAGCAACGTTAGCAAAGAACGAACCCAACTGCAGAGACAATGGCCTCATGTGGTCTCGATAGTTCGTTGGCTCGAATATAATGTGACCAAGTAAATAAGCGATTGGACCTGTCGGAATACACTTCAGTAGCTTCATCTCGGTCAACGTACGGTTCGCCTGACTGGTTAATATCTCATATATCTCATGACGATACTATGTCTCAGGTCTCGAACACTACATCTTGTCATGACCAGCAAGTGTAATGTTGCGAAATTAGACTTAAGTGTTTTTCATTTAAAATTCCTTTTTTTGAAATTTTACTAATTTTTTATGAAAAAAGCAAAGAACCAAATTCAATTCACTTTCATTTTATTATATTAATCTTAGCTTACTCTTTTCCAGAGTGGCCGATTTCATTTTAGAATAAATAAATAGCTATAAAACAAATAAAGCCTTTATTGGTATCCAATAAGAATATTTCAGCAAGAAGCTTTTGACTTCTGGTACACCAATGCGACCAGCCTCAACAACAAGATTCGTTTGCTTGAATCGGTGGCGGCCAGTTAAGAACCGAACGTTATCGGCATCACTGAAACTTGGTTCGATTCAAGCTCAGCTTCAGAGTTAGATGGCTACAAGCTCTTTAGAACGATCAAAAAAGGCGACAAGAGAGGCGATTGTGCTTGTTTCTCAATAGTTATGTCAAAGCTTTGCAGCATCAAATGAGTCATTTCTCGGCACCGACTTTGAACGAATATGAGTGATCATCAGTTTGAACGAAGATATACCGCTTCTAGTTGGTTGCATCTCTAGTTAGTTGTATAGACCACCACCGCAGAGCAAGACCATTGATCCGAGTGATATCGATATTGGTATTGTACGTTCACTTGAAAAAGCTAAGCGTCTACTTAATAGCAAGGCTATCTCGAGTGTAATTTTGATGGGCAATTTCAACTTACCGGACATCGAATGGAGCGAGTTAGCTGCGCCAGTTTTGGCAAATGACTCATCGACCAGTGCAATTGGTAACTCGAGTCTTGAACAACTGGTTACAAGTAAGACTTTTGCCAAAAGTGGTCATTTAAGAAGTCTTCTGTACTAAGTACTTGTGAGCGACCCAAATCGAATGTCCGAGGTAGAGATTGGACCACCACTAAACAAGAGTGTCACAAGAAGCCACTTAAGCTAACGTTTTCGACTATTTGCACGAAAACAAACCTTTGACAGCAGAAGATTCAACTCGATGAACAAGAACTTCGAAGGCATTGATTCTGATTAATGATGACACTGATGAAATCCACGCAAGACCACTTCACAACGTTCTTAGGAGCTTTCGGTTTGACCTTTTATCCGGATCCAGGGTTTGTCATTGAGGATATCGTGACACCGTGTAAGGTAATGGCAAAGCTAAAGAACTTGAGTAGCTACAAGTCAGCGGGTATTTACCAGGTGGCCACACACGCACTCAAGATGTGTGCCGAGGTTTTGGCTGGACCACTTGCGACCATCGTTGTACAATCGTTGCGTTCTTCAACTTTTGTGGTGGAATGGAAAGCAAATGTATCATCAATACATAAAAAGGGCTCTAGGACCACAGTTGGAAACAATCGCCCTGCAACACTCACGTCGGTACCATGTAAGGTACTTGGGTCGCTCATTAAGGACTAGCAACTCGACTAGCACAATCTCATTTCTGAGAAGCTGCATCTTGGTGCCAACAACAAGTGCAATGACTACCATCAAGGAGGCCATGTACTCGTAAAGACTTGGTATCATTATCACCAGCGGTCTCAAACCAGCTGAGCAAGCTAAACGTGCAGCGGCAAGAGCACTTTCAACCACTTCTCACAGTATTTGGTCAATTTGATCTATAAATCGTTCGTTCGACCTCACCTTGAGTTTGCGATAGCAACCTGGAACCCGTACCGACGTGGCGACATTGACGTACCCCAAAAGGTCCAGAGAAGGTTGTCCAAGATTGTGCCAGAGTTCATATCGAAGCCGTACGTGGAGAGAGAGAGGCTCTTGGATAGACGACACGTGAAGACCGACGTAGGCGCGGCGATCTCATTCAGCTCCATAAGATTCAGTATGGACACGATCGAGTACACTTCACAAATGGCATCGAAATGTTGGCATCAAATGGACTGGACATTCTAGCGGGTCGTACCAGAACAAATCATCTTGCCATCGAGAGGCAGCTGGTAAGAAGTTGAGGTGTCCGTCACAACTTTTTCGTTTATCGTAAAGCCGGATACTGGAATGCACTTAATCTAATGACCAGGATTACCGTAAACACCAACGAATATAAAAAGTCTACTGTCGTCACTACTTGAGGAACGAAGCAGTGACGACAGTAGACGTTCTGCTATAATAGCCTAAGACCAGTTAATTAGCAATATAAAAATAAAGTTAAGTTTGTTTTATAAGATTTGAGTAATTTGTCTATTTTGTTTTTTAAATCGTCAAAAATTATTAAAAATATTGAGCAATGAGCAAAAGAAGTATTAAAAAGGGTCGAAAACCCGTTGGGCTTTAGACTGTTAATGATTTTTATAAAAAAAAGGAGTTTAAAAAATAAATTTTTTTTAATTAAAAATATGAAGTTTAATCAGTCCCCTAATACAAGAGCACTAGCAAGTTAATTTGCCTTGCAATATTAATTAAATTTCAAAACATCTAAATTTTTAAATCACATGTGAGTCAAACAGTGACCAAAGCAAAATCAATATTGGGTCTATTCCTAAAAAGATTCAATATATTAATTATATTAAGTGAAAAAAAGACAAAATTATTCGTCGAACTAACATTCAAGACTTCACAATACTGGTTTACAACACATAATTAAAGAGATGGTTAAATCAAATTTATAAATGAAAAGCGAATTATCTATAACTAACTCTATACTTAAGTGATAGAATTAAAGAATTTCTGTCAATATTACAAAATAAAATTAAATACAAAATAAACTAAGGTATAAACATTGAGGTATTAGAGTTTATTGAAAATGATCGAATCGGTCATTGTCATAATATCAGTGACATAATTTTCAAAATAGAAAAATGAAAATTAAAGGCGGGATAATTATTTCTTTAAAGGAAAATAAAGATGTTGATTGAAAATTAAAAATAGTTTTTTGTATTTAATTAAATATTTTTTTTCGATTAATTTTTATCTGATTGTTAAGATACTTTTTATCTGATTTATAGACTTTGGTTCATAAACGATTCATTTTTTCCAGTTTTTATATTGTTTGTTAAAAAAAACTTTGTTTCAAAAGGCTAAATTGAAGCATGAAGCAATGGATTCTTTTATTGAATAATTGTAAGTTTCATTTAACATGAAGCTTATAAATAAGAGTTTTCAAGAGAAAAGTTTTTAAAAATCAATAAGAATTAAATTTGAATTTATTTTTAAAAATAAAAAAAGAGAATCATTAAATAAAAATGTGTGGTCGACGCAATCGTGGATGCTGTAATCAACAAATTGCTGTAGCTCCTTTACCAATGCAAATGCCAATGCAAATGCATATGCCAATGCCAATGCCAATGCCAATTCCAGCTCCAATGCCAATTAATCCATGTTTGTCCGGTTTAGGTGGTCATGGTTTAGGTCTAGGCGGATATCCAGGTGTTGGTTTGGGTGGATACTCAGGCTTAGGTCTAGGTGGATATCCAGGTGTTGGTTTGGGTGGATATCCAGGCTTATTCTAAAATACTTGTTATTCCAAAAAATTTTACAAACTCAAAGACTTATTTTTTATTTATTATTGAATAAAAATGTTCTTTGAATTTTTCAATTTTTTTTTCTAATAATAAAGATTTATAAGAAATTAAAAAATATTTTTAAATCTTTGTTAAATATTTTTTTCAGGTATTGGATTTATTTTTCTTAATTAATTAAGTTTTTATGGATCAAACAAATCATTTGATTAACTAACTATTTGGTCGAAAAATCGAGAAATATTTATGAAATTGAAAACGGCCCATTTGAACGTAATTATCAAGAAATTCAAATTTTTGTTTTTAATCAAAAATCATATTTTTTAAATTAAATTTTTAATAATTTAATAGTTTAGTTTCAAACGCCTGGTAAGAGGGTAGTCAATCGTAAACTTGGTGACTGAAAGAACATTTAATTGATTAAATCAATCACTATAAATGGTCGAACACTCGTACTAAGTCTTATAAACAGAAAAACTAAATTTTTATAAACTTCAATAGATTTAATGTAAAATCATGAGTTTTTTTTATTATCCATATTTTTCAACCCGTCCATTTACTGACGGGTCAGTGTTTTGGCTCAGTATAAAAATCACATCTAAATTTTTATTTTGATATTTTTTAATTTTGGGTACCGATTTTGCTGGTAAATTAATTGTTTTTTCTTTAGCGTCATAAAACTTTTTAAATTTTTTGATGTTATTATTTAAGTTTATTTTAGATGTTCTATTATATTTTTTTTATTTGTTTATCTATATTTTTTTTTTATTTTTCATTTTAAGTTTTATAAATTTGTTTCTTATTTTGTAAAAGCTTACTTTATAGCTCTTCATTTTGATGATTCAGTTTTGTCTTATTTACGGAAAGATTTCATATCAATTGATAAATACTAATTCGTCCGATATTTAATTTTAATAATTTTGTCGAAGCTTCAGCTTTTGAGGATTATTGGGAATTATAATATACTAAGACTAAATTTTTTTATTAATATTTTATTTGAAATCCGAATTTATTACAAAAAAGAAGTGGTTTATATAGGAGCTAGAACATGTAATTCAGCTGCAATTAATCTAAGATTAAATAATAAGTAAAGACATGTCAAGACTTGAGTCTAACAAATTTTATTAATTTGAAATTTTAATGATTAAACTTTTCTTTAATTAAATTTCACCACTTTCCCTTTTGTGAAAGGTAAAAATATCCAAAGATGAAAAAATTTAAATTTTAAATAAAATTATCACAAGTTTTTTGATTAGTGCCGGGAGATCTGTCATGAATTAAACAAAATTTGAAAAGCCCTTTCGAATTTTTTTATTTAATGTTTTATTTAAATCATAATTAATCATTTTGTAATTTATTGTTTTTAATTGATTTGTAATTTATCATTAATCAATTGACTGAATAGATGGATAATATTAGTAGGTAATGCCCATTGCACAAAACTTGAGAGCTAACAAAACCCTTAAACTAATTAAATTTATATATAAAAATAAAAATTATAATCCAAAAATTGAGTATTTAAAAAAATAATGATTTTAGAAATTGACTCTAAATTAAATATTTTAATGATTAATTTATTATATAATTTCAAATAATTAACTTAAATCTAAAAATCAAAAAAATTGTAATTTGTGAAAAGAAAAAATTTTGTAAACAAAGATGAATGCTAGGAAAATACAAAGAATATTGTTGTAATAGTGATTGTTATATATTATTGTTATATATTGTATATTTTAGAATCGAAATAGATAGAATTCGATTGATTGTAATTAATGGGTCTCTGGTTTTATTGTTAATAATTTATTTCGTCGATGTATCGAAATAGAATACATGAATTTCTCCCATGAAGCTTATAAATAAGGGTTTTCAAGAGAAAAGTTTTTAAAAATCAATAAGAATTAAATTTGAATTCATTTTTAAAAACAAAAAAAGAGAATCATTAAATAAAAATGTGTGGTAGACGCAATCGTGGATGCTGTAATCAACAAATTGCTGTAGCTCCTTTACCAATGCAAATGCCAATGCAAATGCATATGCCAATGCCAATGCCAATGCCAATGCCAATTCCAGCTCCAATGCCAATTAATCCTTGTTTGTCCGGTTTAGGTGGTCATGGTTTAGGTCTAGGCGGATATCCAGGTGTTGGTTTGGGTGGATACTCAGGCTTAGGTCTAGGTGGATATCCGGGCTTATTCTAAAATACTTGTTATTCCAAAAAATTTTACAAACTCAAAGACTTATTTTTTATTTATTATTGAATAAAAATGTTCTTTGAATTTTTCAATTTTTTTTTCTAATAATAAAGATTTATAAGAAATTAAAAAATATTTTTAAAAAGTATATTCAAAAAAAGGAGAACATATGTCCGGAAGACTTTTTAAAATTTTTGAGTGAATTCCAATGAAACCAGATGAGCTAGATAAGGGTAATTCATCAAGAGCCTTTTTAATATCATCAAAACTGAACTCATGGAACGGAAAACCTGATGTATTAAAATAATCATTTTGTTTTAAATCCTTAAATACATCAAAAAAAAATTTACTCGAGTCATCTTCCCCGGACAAAGAGGAAGACGTTATAGATGCAAAACAGCTATTTAACATCTCCACTTGATCAACAGGGTTACTGGCCTTTGTATCGGCCCAAACTAGCTCTTCTGGAATGCCGTTAGAATCAGCGTCTCCTCTAGTTTTAATTGATGATTTATAGAAGCTCCAAAATTTCTTGGAGTTTTTAAAGTCTTTTGATGACTTTGACTCAAAAAAAGATTTCATCTTTTTCCGATTAAGCTTTTTGAAATCTCTTTTAGCCTCCCTATATTCATTTAAATAAGACTCATTTTTGCAATTCAAGTAATTATGATAACAATAGTTCCTATAATTTCTTGAAGCCATTAATTCAGAATCAAACCATCCTCCTTGCTAAAATTTCTTCGCTTTAATCTCTTTCAATGGGCAGCAAGATTCTATTGCTAAATGAAAATTCTTTTTAATGAATTCCCATTTATTTTCAATTCTTGAAAGCTTATTTATCAGCGAAAAATCAGTTTTTTCTAAAAATCTTCCAATTTTTGCTATATTCCTTTCTGACATGACATGTGTAGTACGTGAATTAGAATTTTTTTTAATAGAAATAACAGGAAAAGAAGCAAAAAGGAATTTGTGATCACTTAAGGGACAGCCTACAACCAGTGAATTGAGTTAAAGTCATCTTGATGAATAATGTGATCAATATGACTTGTTTTAACAATAATTTCATCTAATTTATACCTAATTCCAATTCTGGTAGTCTCATTTGTGATACTTCTTAGACTGTACAAAATTAATCATTTTGTAATTTATTGTTTTTAATTTATTTGATATTTTTCATAAATCAATTGACTGAATAGATGGATAATATTTGTAGGTAATAGCCATTGCACAAAACTTGAGAGCTAACAAAACCCTTAAACTAAATAAATTTATATATAAAAATAAAAATTATAATCCCAAAATTTAGTATTTAAAAAAAAATTTGATTTTAGAAATGGTTTATTCTTTCGTCTTTTTTAAATAAGTTAAATACAATTTTGAACTTGCAATTTGAAAAATGCGATGAAATTTAGTTTCTATTTTTGAAATATTTGCAATTTAAATTTGCAATGTTATTTTAATTTGATCCTAAATATAGCACTTAAAAGCTCTTTTATTAAATTTAATTTTATAAATTTATTTTTTAAGGATTTTTTCTAATAAATTCAATGTTCTTTATTTGTAAAAATTAATCTTTTAATTTTACTTTTTAGTTTTAGATAAAAATTAATATGGTCAATATAAAAACAGTTCTAAAAAAAACAGTCTCTGAAATTAATTGAGTTATTTGTTCTAGAGCTTTTCCTTTATTAACTATAATGATTTTTATCTAAAAACTGAAAAGTAAAATTAAAAGACATAAGATTTGGTTAATTAGAACAAAAAATTTGACAAAAATGTGAAATTTCGTTAAGTTTTACTTGAAATAGTGTAATTTTACATCATTTTACGTAAGCTCATATTTTATTAAATCCTATATTTGATGGAATTTTAAGTAATCTTACAATTTTCGATGTAAAATTGCGTATAATGATGTACATTACCCTTCTGCGGTTTAAAGTAAAACACCGTATTTACTTTTTTATGATCCATAAAATATTCTTAGATCCAAAAACCTCTACACAAGAATGATTTGGATTTTATTTTGAGTTATTTTTAAAAAATATCAGAAAATATTGAAAGTGTTTAGACGAGACATTTGGACTTAAAATAATGTTTTTTTATAAATTTTTTTCTATTTTTAAATAAAATATAAAATGTATAGAATAACGAAAAAATATTTTAAAAAAATTGTTTTACAAACCGAGTAAATAATGTGTTTAAATTTAGTAAAAATTAGACATTTAAGTTTTAATTAAAAGTTTATAAGGGTTTGATTATAAACTTTGATTAAAAAATATAATTTTTACTTTTCTTAAAGAAAACCATCTCTTTACTTGTGAATAAAAAAATATTTAGTATTAAAAGACTATTCTACGTGTCAACTTCTGTCAAGATACAGTTTTTTAAAACCTTTATTTTACTCTACTTTGACTACTGCTCAACTCTTATGTGTTATTTTTCAAAAGAGGCAATAATTAAACTAGCTAAGAGTTATTATTTTTCGATATTCAAATTGTTTAAGTTTAAATTTGATGTTAAAAACTTTAATGACGTAAATAACTTTCTAGAAAAATATGGCTTATATGCATTCCAGTATAGAATACTAGACAGAATAATATTATTTTCTTTTAAGACACTTTACTATCATAACTCGCCAGAAAATTTTAAAAGCAAATTATCCAAAAATGACTCTAGAAATTTAAAATATAATTTAAGGAAAAGCGAAAATTTAATAGAACCAATGGCAAAATCGAATAATGGAGAAAAAAATTTTGGATTTTTTTACTCAAAATTGATAAATAGCTTTGTGATCAAGAGATCAATGCTGAAATTCACTACATTCAAGCTTTCTATTTACAATAATATAAATTTAATTTTTCTAATTAGTCAAAACTGCTTTTTTATTTTTTAAAGAAATTAACTTTTTTATAAAATTTAAATAAATGAAGTGTTAATCAGTCTATAAGACAAGGGCACTAGCGTGTTGATTTGCCTTGAAATTTATATAAAAATCATGTGGATTCTGTTTTGTGTTATGTCTTTAGGACTAGGCGCTTTCATGGTTAGTCAAAATATCATGAATTTTTCGAAAAATGAAGTGGTAACAAAAACAAGAATAATAAATCAATGTAAAAACATTTTTCCGACAGTAGCAATCTGTAACATGTAACATGAATTTTTTTATATCAGATTTTTCAGTCAATTAAATTAATTAATTAGTCAATTTTCTATTAGTTTTGAAAATCAGACTTATGAAACAAGTCCATTTTCAAGCCTTTTTGAGTATTTTTACAGAAATCATCCAAAAAATTTTGAGTTTTACGAGAAATCTAAAGATCTTTATGGTGACACAATTGATAAACTTTAAGTCGGATGTTATTTTTATTTTAACCAGTGTAACCCCTTGAGTTCAAATTATTTTTGCATCTCAACCATGGAAATTTCTTTCAATTCAATTCCGGATACAGCTCTAATGGAAGCAAAATCAACCTAAAATATTCAACTTATTTGGACAGATTTGGTGGATTGAGACTAATTTTGAATTTAAGATAGTTTAAAATTTCTTAACCCGAATTCAGGGAGTCTTATATTGATTCATAACCAAACAAGTTATCCCATGTTGGTAAGTCCTGTAAAAATTCCGTCAAAAACAGAAGCAAACATTGCAGTTTCAAGAACTTTAATGAACTGGAGACTTAACCGTACAATGATTGTGATTGAAGTACAATAGATCCAAATTATTTTGAGTCAAAAGTTTACAAATAGTTAGGTTCATAGATATTTAGAGTTTTATTCACAAATGTCTTGTTATTACCGATGCCATCAAATTCTGTTGATACAAGCTTTTGGATGTTATGACATATATTTTTTATTTAAAATAAATTTATAAAAATGAAAGCACATTCATAAATTGCTTCAAAGAATGTCCCAAAGAATGCGCTGGTATGTGGTTTGATAAAACTGTGTCAAAAAATCGTATCTCAACATTAACTTTAGTTGAATTCCTGGAGTAAATAGTTTTATTTTTTTTTTTAAAATTAATAATAAGAAAAAAATCAGACAAATGGATAATTGAATTTTATTTTAATTTTTGGCATTGTGAAATTTCTTGAAAAACTTCCAATACAAAAATAAAAAACTTGTTCTGTAAATGAAACCAAGTGAAACAACTGTTGTTTCACCTTCTGTAAAAGTCTGCAAAATCTCTGCAAATTAATTACGTTTTATTTTATTAATTTGAAATTTTAATCATTAAACATTACTTTTATTAAATTTCACCACTTTCCCTTTTGTGAAAGGTAAAAATATCCAAAGATGAAGAAATTTAAATTTTAAATAAAATTATCACAAGTTTTTTGATTAGTGCCGGGAGATCTGTCATGAATTAAACAAAATTTGAAAAGCCCTTTCGAATTTTTTTATTTAATGTTTTATTTAAATCATAATTAATCATTTTGTAATTTATTGTTTTTAATTGATTTGTAATTTATCATAAATCAATTGACTGAATAGATGGATAATATTAGTAGGTAATGCCCATTGCACAAGCCTGGAGAGCTAACAAAACCTTTAAACTAATTAAATTTATATATAAAAATAAAAATTATAATCCAAAAATTGAGTATTTAAAAAAATAATGATTTTAGAAATTGACTCTAAATTAAATATTTTAATGATTAATTTATTATATAATTTCAAATAATTAACTTAAATTTGAAAATCAAAAAAATTGTAATTTGTGAAAAGAAAAAATTTTGTAAACAAAGATGAATGCTAGGAAAATACAAAGAATATTGTTGTAATAGTGATTGTTATATATTATTGTTATATATTGTATATTTTAGAATCGAAATAGATAGAATTCGATTGATTGTAATTAATGGGTCTCTGGTTTTATTGTTAATAATTTATTTCGTCGATGTATCGAAATAGAATACATGAATTTCTCCCATGAAGCTTATAAATAAGGGTTTTCAAGAGAAAAGTTTTTAAAAATCAATAAGAATTAAATTTGAATTCATTTTTAAAAACAAAAAAAGAGAATCATTAAATAAAAATGTGTGGTAGACGCAATCGTGGATGCTGTAATCAACAAATTGCTGTAGCTCCTTTACCAATGCAAATGCATATGCCAATGCCAATGCCAATGCCAATGCCAATGCCAATGCCAATTCCAGCTCCAATGCCAATTAATCCTTGTTTGTCCGGTTTAGGTGGTCATGGTTTAGGTCTAGGCGGATATCCAGGTGTTGGTTTGGGTGGATACTCAGGTTTAGGTCTAGGTGGATATCCAGGTGTTGGTTTGGGTGGATACTCAGGTTTAGGTCTAGGTGGATATCCAGGTGTTGGTTTAGGTGGATATCCAGGTGTTGGTTTGGGTGGATATCCAGGCTTATTCTAAAATACTTGTTTTACCAAAAAATTTTACAAACTTAAAGACTTATTTTTATTTATTATTGAATAAAAATGTTCGTTGAATTTTTCAATTTTTTTTTCTTATAATTAAGATTTATAAGAAATAAAAATTTTTAAAGCAAAAAATTTGAGTCAAATTTGAAAAATATTTTTTCTAATTTTTTTTACTTTTTTTCAATTTCAAATTCAAGGTAAATTAACAGGCTAGTGCCCTTATCGTAGTCGACTGATTAACACTTCATTTATTTGATTTAATAAAATTTTTTTTAATAATTAAAATTATATTTTAATAAAAGTAAAAAAGCGGTCCGTTTTTTAGTATAAGTCCTTAAGCTTGGCATTATAGCCTTCTGAAATTAATAATTATTTTAATAATTTATTACAAAAATCTTGGTCTAGCAAAAATATCTTTATTTATTTTTAGTGCATGGTCATCGGTCAAAAAAATGGTATTTCAATGTAATGCCTATCGAAATAAACATTTGAAAATCAGATTGTGAAAGATTCCTTTTTAAAAATTAAAAACATTTATTGAAGTACATTAAATAATTTCAGCTGTACGAACTTATGCTAACCTCCTCTTATTATTACGTATTTTTTTATCAATAGCTTTTAAATTATAATTTTAAAGTATTTTAAAAAGATGTAAATAAATATTTTTAAATACTTTTTTTGGATCTTTATTTAATCTTTTATCTTTATTTAAAAAAATTTAAGGAATTTTTTTAGAAAAATTAAAGCTATCGTTGATCGATGTTCAAAACAATGAAATTTAAATCTGACGAAAAAATTATTCTGTAATAAAAACAATCATTTATGGTCTTATCTCATTTGGTCTTGTTTTTAGATAAGTTGAAATCATGTCATTTCCAACTTGCTCATTAAGCAAGTTCACAGCCACAGTATTATTTTCTTTCATTGCCAAATCAAAGGGCTACAAAAGAAAAAATTTAAAAAAAAATTTTTTTTAGACATTGGATACTTTTTCATTTCTCGAATTTTTCCATGAAGGACTAGCTCCTAAACTTAAAAAAAAAATTAGCAATACTTTTAAAAATTCGTTTTTGGTGTTAAGCTTACTCTAATAGCATTTTTATCACAGTTGAAGATTCGGGACCCAAAAGAACCGCTTCATGCAAAACAGTATTTCCTTTTCTATTTTAAAATTTTTTTTTAAATTCTTAATTTTTTATTTTTTCCTAAATTACGGTGGAATTTTGCTTTTAATGTCTGCACCTTGTTTGACTAAAGCAGGAATAGTGTCCAAATGTCGATTTCGAATCGCCAAATGAAGCATTGTCAAACCATCTTTGGTCTTTGCGTTCGGGTTAGCTCCTTCTTTTAGCAAATACTCAACTTCTTTTGCCCTACCGCGTCCATTTTTGCCAAGTTCTTTAATCAACTGTCTGTCCTCGCCACTCAATCTATCTTCATATTTTTCAACCTTTTTTTTTCGTGGTTTTTTAGCTTCTTCAGATCGGTAAGACTCATTTTCAGATGCCGATTCAGTATCTGAAAGACTAGATTCTCTGCCCGCAATTTTAGAATTTATATAATCATAGTCTATTTTACTCATAGAGCTTCCTCCTTTAAGAGCTTGTTCAATTATGGAACTTGAATTAAAGCCATCTTTAGTTGTGTTATTTCGAATTGGAAAAGTGGCAGTAATTGTAAACCAACTTGAATCGATATCAACCTTTGCGGTATTTATTTTCCCAAGCTTTGGCTCAGCTGCTAGGGCCCTAAATTCAGCGTTGTTATGAGCGAATGCTTTTAAATGAGCACAGATATGGTCCATCTGCTGGCGCCAATAACCACGACCAGCACTGATGGCAGTCAATGCAGGACGTCTTTCCAAAAATTCACGGTCTAGTTTTAACCCTCTGTCCTCTTTTTCCAGTTTATTTTCCAAACCTTTTGAAGATGTGTAGTAAATACCGTAGGTCTGCGTTGATGTTGTACTGTATTGCTTGTTTAAAATTGACATTGCTTTTGAGTCAATATTAGAGAGCCAAGCTGGCTGGGTGCTTTTATTCGAGGCCAAGACAGTAGCGCTGGGGTTTTGATTTGATGGAGGCTGGATTAAGGTTCCGCATGAAGCGCAAAATTTGGTATATGGATGATTACTTGCTCCACAACGACCACACTCCAATGGATTTAGTTGACGCTGTGGCTATTTATTTTAAATATCATAAGATATAGTCAGGTAATTGGTAAAATTATTTTTTTAAGGATTTTCAAGCAATCTTTTATTAAATAATAATTTATTAATTGAAAATTTTATTTAGTTTTTGATTAGTGAATTGAATAAAATAAACATCATTGCTTAAAATAATAGAAAAGTTTACGCTTCTAGAACCTCTATTTTACATTTTGTTAACATTTCATCTCATACATTACATCGAGTCTTTGAGTTTTAAATTTTTTTCTTTATCTTTTTTTTTCAAATTATCAATTCTAAAACGCTGAGTCAAATACATTATCACTGATTTAATACTTTTAACCACGTTTTTGGAAAATGCCTGATCCGAAAATTGAGTTGATTCCTTATATTATTGAAAATCATTTCTTTTCTGTAATTTTCTTCGGTATAAATTAATTTTGATTACTATCAGAGTTTGTCAAAATTAAAAGTCAAGTATAAAATTTGATATAATTTTTTTTTGTTTATAATAAAATAAATATATAGAATAAAAGATTATTGAACAATAAAATAAATCAATAACCTTTAATTCATTTAAAAAATTAAAAAAGACTTCATAATTCTTTTGAATTAATGGAAAAATTAAAACAAATAATCTAAAAAGACCGGTCATTGTCGCGGTCTCAAAATTTAACAATTTTTCTAGACAGATTTCAATGTATTTATTTTTTGCAAAATTAAATTAATCAGAATTTCTATATTTTAGATAAAGATACAATTTCTTTTTATGTATCTATCTATTTAAAAAATTTATCTAAAATCTTATACTGCTTTATTCCGACTTGATTTGACTTTGCTGCGATATTTTTTGACTTAAAAATCTATTTAGCTCATAATAATTGAGTTTTTAAAACTAAGAGGAAAAACTAATAGAAAATTTGTTTGTGTTATATGACAAAATTTGGTCAATAGACTTCATTTTTATCAAATATAATTTAAATTAGTTACCTTAGCTCCACACCAATCACAAAATCTGGCATCATTTCTGTTGATTCGAAAACATTGGCTGCAAGTTGCATTCTTCCCGGCTGGTACTGGATACTGTGGCACAGATAATGCTAAATCTACAGGCTTAAGTTTTTTTTAAATTGAATAGATCAAAACTTTTAAATAAAAAAATAAATAAATTTACATGAACTGAATTTGCTGGAACTAGTTTTTTATCACATGCAACGCAAGTCGTGTAATTAGCAGGATTTGAAGTGGTGCAGTTAGAGCACATAACCTTTGGCTTTAAAAAAAATCTTTCAATATATATTTCATCAAAACATGTTTTTCTTTTTTTGATAAACTTATTAAAACTTTTTTGCAAATTTTTTATGCTGAATTCAAATCTGAAATGATATTTTTGATTGAATTTAACAGCTTTTAAAAAATTATAAAAAAATACTGTTTTGTTTGTTTTCGATAATTTATTTTAATTTAATAATCAGTCAATTTATCAAAAATCTTAAATTTATACCAAAAATACCAAGAAAATGGGAAAAAAATTAAGGTGAAATAAAAGTATCAATATAGTTTTAGTATCAATCTTCAGCAAGAAAGAGTGTCTTCACGTAGCAAAAAATGAATCTTCCAGAGCTGCTTAAGCAAAAGGTCAATTTATTTAAGAAACGTTCTTAATCATTAATTGAAAATATTCTTTTTTTTATACTTTTTTCACTAAAATCAATAAATATTTACTAAAATTCATTTTATTTAGCAAATTTAGTATACCAAATTTTTGGTTAATTCGCGTAAATTCTGGTAAAATCATTGGAACTAATAAGTACTGTAAACTTGAAAAACATGGGTGCCCAGTGATACTGACGGATTATATGCTATCTGGTAGATTGGATTATAAATGTTCCTTATGCTTTTAATAGAAAATTAGTAAAATCTTTAAGAAATAAAATTCATAGATGGAAAGAAAAGTTTTTTTTTTCTTAAGTAAAAAACATAACTTTTCTGAAATTTCAACTGCTCAGTTTTTAGCAAAATAAAAACAAGTATTTTTAATTAAGTTTTTTATAAATATTTCCATTTTTAACACTGGTACCTAAATCGAAAAGCTATGGTAATTAGCAATATTTGCTTGTGTTTAATTTCTTCTAGTAATCAATTTATTTCTTTTGTAAAATAGTCATATAAATAAATTTTTTTAATATCAATTTTTATCTAGACTCGAACGAGAAGCAAAGGAATTACTATAAATTAAAGAGTAATAAATTTTGTTATTATTAAACATTTTTGATACTCTAACATATGAAGATAATAATCTGTTTTTAATTGATCATTTACCTTTGTTAAAGATAAAGGTAAAAATTAAAATTTTTAATTTTAATTTCGTGTTTGAATCAATTTTAAAGACTCATCTCTCAAAATTAAGATTCCACCTTGATTACTTATAATATTAATGTTGAGCAATGTCGTCATGATAGATAAATATTATTTGGAAGATTTCTATTAAAAAAATTTGATATTGAGAATCTAGTATTGGTTCTACATTCTTAACATACTTTAAAGTATTATCAAAATACTATTAAATCTTTTTAGCATTCAATAATTTAATCAAAAAATACTAACATATCAAACATACATAATAAATGACAAAATAATTTAAACATATATAAATAACTTTAAAAAATATAATTGTTTCTTACAAGCATACTTGCATTTTAAAAAATAAAAATTTTAAAATTAAAATAAATTTAAAAAATTGAATATTTTTATTAATTTAGATGAATTGTAGGTCCAAAAAAACAAAAATTATAGAAGCACTTAGTTAAATAATAAAACCTAGATCATAGTGGCAGTCAGAAAAATACCTTGAAAGCATTCTTAAAAATTTAATTTGAATTAAATTCAACATTTTTTTTGGAAATATTATAATTTGTAAGATTTATACTTTAAAACTTTAGAGACTATAACCATCTTTTTTGGGTCTACTGGTCCATATCGATTATGCTAAAAATGTTAATTCTAAAGTAATTTGTTAGCCCGAGAATTAATATTCTTTGTATTAACCAAATATAAACATCAAGGTAATTGTTTTACAATTTTAATATTTAACCCTGAAAGACTTAAATAAAGAAAATAAAGAGATGTACATTAAACAATTTTTTGTTAAATCTGTGAAGATTATTTGTAGAAATTTTGTCCAAACCTTCAAAAAAATCTTCAAAGAATAATTAAACATTCTTAAATATTGTTGACTGGGAATAATTTTATGTCAATAATTAAGTATACCTGTAATTTAATGGTAGACTGAGGTTGGAGCTGTGGATTAATTGGGTTCTCACAAATGACGCAAATGCTGGTGTTAAATGGGACTATGGATCGGCAATAGAAGCAAGTTCCAAGCTG
The DNA here is from genome assembly GCA_016802215.1 of Brachionus paranguensis. Classification (NCBI taxonomy): domain Eukaryota; kingdom Metazoa; phylum Rotifera; class Eurotatoria; order Ploima; family Brachionidae; genus Brachionus; species Brachionus paranguensis. The sequence continues at coordinate 20,655 of JAESIX010000048.1, read as the reverse complement.
ACCTGTTGTGGGAGGAACCATTTTAGCTTGAGGAATGGATGGTAAATTTTTGCCACACTCAGAGCAATATCTAGCACTTGGATCCTGTGGTCTGCTGGCAAAACAATAAATGCATCTTTTGAAAAAAAATTAAAAAAAGAAAAAATTTTATTCAACTACTTTAAAAAATCAGTTTCACGTTGTAGCCTTAAGGCCTGAGTTGACGAGTCCGGCAAGATTACTCTGCGGTTTGAATTGTTCAATTCATCTTCAAAAGGCGCAAAATTAACTGTTGAATTTTTTGATTCATTTGTATGATGACTTGTTTTGCTGAAACGTGTACCCAAAAATTTAGTTTCTTTGCCATAACGAGCACTTTCCGGGTCACTCATACTACCGCCATCTAATTGAACAAAATTTTAAAATGTTAAAATATTTTTTCCAAGCATCAAAGTAATACCACTCCGGTACGATAGATTATTGGACTCGGCAATTTTTTTCAAAATTCCTCTTTTTTTTATAATCTCTTTTTTTCGCTCTCTTTCCAAATCATCGATAAAAGCAAAGCTGTCATTTTTTGAGGATTTCTTTTCCACGTTTTCTTTTTCATGAGTCTTTTCGACCTCAAAGCATTTGGTGACTATGTGGCTCTCTCGGGCTCCGTCTCTCGAAACAGCGAGAGCCTTTACAGCTATTTTGCCCTCTCGCAGTTTAAATGGCTTGGTGTATTTCATGGTGCTTCTTTCGACGCCTAGAGCAGCAAAATGGTCTGGTTTTGAGCCGTCGATGGTAAAAAAAATTTCGGCACCGGGCGTCTCTGTTCTTAGCTCAATGGGTGTTTGAGTGTCAATTATGTTTTTGAGCTTGCCGGGCACAGGTGCTCGCAAAGGAAATATAGTTGGCACGGCAATTGAACCCGCAGTCATTTTAATTTTTTTCTTAAAAATAAAGTCTAGAAATGGAAAAAATTTAAATTTGAATTTTTATTGCTATTTTTGACTATAATAATATTATCTATTTTGTTGCTAGGCAACTCAAATATTTAGTATGAAATAAGCCACATTATAAATGAAATTTTTTTTAAAAGCCCGAAATAAAGTCTATGAGCTCCATAGTTGCAATAATTCAGACTGCCCGACTGAATTTTACCCCATTTTTTTAAGTATGAGATTAGACTCAATTTATTTATTTGAAGCATTATAACTTTACAATTATTTTGAGTTCTAATTAAAATTATCGAACTTTAAATTTTTTATTTTATTTAAATATTTAAATGTTTAATTATTTTTCAAAAATAAAATAAATTTTTTTTTTAGATTTAAATAAATTTTTAAATACATCATGAAACATTAATAAAAGTAAACGATAATGTCTAATAAGACCATTTTAATTTTTAATAAACATATGAATTCAGCTTAAAATGATCTTTAAAATTATTTTATATGATTCTGTGAAAAAATTATAGTGATGCTCCACTTTTTGATTTCTACAATAATTAATTTGATTAATTATATAAATGATTTGTGCATTTTTGACATTTAAGTAATATTTTCAAATTTTTTAATTCTTTAATAGCATATTTTTCAATACGAATTTTCTGTATTCTAAGATCTCAAGAAGAAAAGTACAGTTAGTTTCTAATTAAAGTTGATTTTATTTAGAAACGGTTTTGTGAAATTCAGAAAAAAAAACCATTAAATCTCATCAAAATGCAAAAGTTTTTTATAAATAAATTTACTGTATTTTGTAATTTTTTTTAATTCTTAAAATAAAAACTTAAATTTTTTTATGATTTTTTACAAAAATAATAAAACCATCAAAGAAAGTAATTAAAAACGCTTTTTTAATACCTTTTGTTTAAAATTATTTAAAAAAGCATCTATTATAAATAAAAAAGTTGTAGTAGTATTAGTTTTTAAAACTATGCCACGAGGAGCACTTCAAAAGTAGATGAGGCCTTATTGCAGTTATTAATGTGCTCGTCTTGTTTTTGAATGCATTGATTGAAGTTAAGATTGTTGTTTTGTCAGGAAGCCTTTTCCACTCGTATATTTTTTTCTTGGCAAATATAAAATCATCTTATATTGAATTCGATTTAGGCACCAGAAATAAAAAAATAATTTAGTGTGATTTCTGACAATACTGATTAAAAGTTTCATTTTTTTGCATAAAAACTTTATCTTGAGCTTTTTTATATCTGATATGAATTTAATTTTTTTTTTATAAAAAATAATAGCCTACAGGCAAAATACAATTTACAATTTTTTGTTTTTATAAAAAAATTTAAATTTTATTTTAAATTAATCACATGAAAGATGTTTTAAGTAAATAAATAAAAAATAATGTTTAATTTAAGAAAAATTCTTTTTGCAAAGTTTAGTGATAAATTTAATGCCAAGACTAAACTTGGGGAATACGGGCATAATTAAAATAAAAATTTTTAAATAGTGTTTTTTTATTCCAAAAAGAAAATTAGATTACAATTAGTATGTTTAAAGTACTAGCAACAATGAGCAAAAATTAAAATTTGTATTATAGAAAAAAAATAATATTTTTAAACCATAAAAAAATGACTAGATCTTTAAAAGACCAAATTTAAGTTTTTGTTAACATCTATTCTTAAACCAATTGCAAGCAAACATTTAAAAAAACGAATTAAAGAGTATAAATGATCAATACAAATCACCAGTTTATTGGGAAGAAAAATTGACAATTTTTACAATTGTTCCAAGGATGAAATAAGTTAGCAAAATTAAATTTTAATGTCCAAGTTACCATTATCATTGTCAAAGCACGTTAGTCGATAATCTAGTTCTTTTTTTGTCTGGAAGTCGTAAATTGGCAAAACTATTTGAATTTTGAACAGATTTTCTTTTATTTGGCCTAGAAGTTTTTGGAGCTAGATTATTTTCAGAATTATTAAAGTCAGAATCCAAATCATCATAGACAGTTGATTTATTTAGTGATTTTGAATTTGAATTTGCGTTGACAGTTATGTTGCTAAGGTTATCGTTTACCGGCTTTAATGGCAGACATGGAAATGACTTGCGTCTGGATACTTTTTTGCAAGAAGAGCGTGAATTTTCCAAGTTATTCTTCATGGAGTATCTATTTTTGGTTTTGTATTTTGTTTTTTCGTTTAATTTTTTAGGAGAATTAGCTTTAGAATTTTGGCATTCTAATTTTTCTTTTTCCAAATTATCGACTATTAGAATGTGTCCAATATCTGAAAAAAAAATTATCAAAATAATCAATGATATTAATTTACAATAATATTAATTAAATTTTATTTAATTTTCAAAGAAAAATTATTATCTTCGTCTAAATCTATTAAGCTAATGCTAATCAGAATGACATTTTTAAATTCAATAAAATATTTTAAATTAATTTATTATTGTTATTAGTGGTTATGTCCAATATCAAAAAAAATCAAATTAATCAATATTCAATACGTGACTTTTAAAAAAAATGGTTGCTTTGACTTGAAATTTTCTTTTTTTTTAAATAACATTTGAAATTTTAAAATAGGAAACTAAAAACTCGGAATTCACCTAAAATAATTCAAGGATATTTTGGTGAGCTTATCATTTAGAATTTTTTTCATTTCAGATTATTGATTTATGAGAAGGCCAGAAACTACATAATTTATAATTATCAAATAATTTTAAGTCGATTTTTCTCAAAATTAAAGAATGAACATCAAATCATTGTATCCTTGTATGAACGGTGAATTAAAATTAGATTTTTATTAAAATGATAAATCGAGGTTCGATTTCAGGTTCAATGTATTTTGCTGAGTTTGGTCAAAAAGTTTCTAAAAACGACACTCAAAAATTAATCTAGTGTTTTTGATATTGAACAACATAATAGTTATTCAAAATTTGTCTTTGATTTTTCTTCTAACTACTTTATAAAATTTAAATACAGCTCTTTTTCAATAATCCGTACATCATTTACATTCTGAATTAATTTTGTATATTTTTTCCTCCTTTTTAACACTAAAAGCACCAAAATGAATCAAAATGACTCGTTATAAAAATTAAAGGATAAATCATATATTTTATGTTTAAATTTATTGAATAAAAATGATAAATTATTAAATTTTAGTCTTTTCTTTGACTTTAAAAAAAACACCAACGTTCAATGGCATTTTTTGACATTTGACATGACACACGTTTAGGAGATAAATTCTCCTGATTTTCTTGACTCAAAACCCTTTTACGGGCACTCATAGGGGTGCCAGATGACGTTGGAGCTGAAGTTTTTTGGTAATTACTTTAGATTTCTTCAAAGTTATAAGTTTGATCAAAAAATCATTTATTCACACTCTTGAATAAAATACAGCTATTGATGCCAGCTAAATTAATGATGTTATAAAATGCCTGCATTGGCCAGCGTCTTGTTGGAGCCTTTACCGAATAAAACTTCTTGAGTAAAAAATGGTCTTCTGGTTCTACATAGACTGAATCGTAAAACGAACTAATCAATGAACTGTTTTTTTCATTTTGAAGAAATCAAAAGTAATTACAAAAAAACTTCAGCTCCAACGTCATCTGGCACCCTTAAGAGCGCCCGTAAAAGGGTTAAGAGTCAAGAAAATCAGGAGAATTTATCTCCTAAACGTGTGTCATATCAAATTCGTTTATGTGGTAATTATAAAGCGACAATTTTTTTTTCAAGATATAAAAAGCATTGAATGAATTTTGTACAATAAAAGTAGAGAGTATTAGTAAAAAATGCGATTGAACGTTGGTGTTTTTTTTAAAGTCAAAGAAGAGACTAAAATTTAATAATTTATCATTTTTATTCAATAATTTCAATAAATAAAATATATGACTTATCCTTTAATTAATTTTATTAATTTTAAAAATTTTTCTTATTTTTATGCTGAAAAAAAGTTCATGCTCAATTAAAAAAAATTGACTTGATTTATTGAGACCAAAAATCAAAAAAGAGTCATTTTGACTCGTTGGTGCTTCTAGTGTTAATAAATCCTCATTATAATTAAGAGTCTCAAGTAAAAAATCAATTTATAGTTGTTACTTGGAAACTTGGGTCTCGCCTGTTATGCGGTGAGAAAAGAAAAAAAATAAGCATAGGTCACCTACATTTTTTCCTGGTCACTAAATTTTTTTTGTTTTTTTTTTAATTTTCGTCTTAAAAAACTTTATTTTAATAATATTATAAATCTTTTCTTTGAACAAATAATGGAAATAACTGCAAATATAAGTTTAAAAAAAGTCATAGTAAAACCAAGCCGTGCTGAACCAAATGTTGAAAAAATTAGCTTTAATTTAAGTAATATTAATTTGAATCCAGTTAAGTCTAAAGTTACACAGCTCGTAATTAAAAAAAACATTTAGTAAACATGAAAATTCAGTTCTTTATGGTGGTCAACTAATGAAAAATCAAAGAGGAATTAGTGGTCACATGACAAAATGCATAAATGAAATCTTATTTTTTTATTATACTAATTGATCCCATAAATTTTTTCTGGTGACTTAGTTTTTCATTTGGTCACGAAACTTAAATTAATGAAAATGTATTTATCACTTAATAAAATTTTTTTTTAGAGTTTAGGTGACCACAAAAAAATATCTCGGTCACAAAGTCGACATAATTCTTCTGGTCACATAACAGTCGAGACCCGGAAAATTTAATAATTACATAAAGTGAAATTAAACTTCAACAAAGAAAAGTCAGAACATTTTAGTTTGAATATCTTTTCGAATAAAATAAAACTAAATTTTTTCAAATTCATAAATTTTCTAGAATAATTAAATAAATTTTGAATTGAAAAAATTTATTAAAAAGTCAAGTCATGAATTTATTTCACATACTACGACTTGCTTTCATATGTCTTTTTTCAACTCTATTTATTTTAAATTTTTCAAGTGATCTTAAATTCAGATTATTTTGCTAATTGAAAATGATTTTTTATTCCCGACATAAACTTAATTCAATATAATTATAATTTTTAATTTTTTTTATTCGAACCATGTTTCCATTTTCATCAGCTTATTATTAATTGACTGACTCAATTTTAGCCCTAATCTTACCCTAAATGAAATTAAATGAATTAGAAGGAAGTTCAAAATTTTCATCAACATGTTAAGGTCAAAAATTGGTAATGTGAAATTAGTCTACACCGAATTAAAAAAAATCATTCAACGTAAAAAATATAATTTTATTTTGTTATAATTATTATAATTTAAGTTTGTTTTGTTTTGAATTTTTAAAATTTAGCTAAATTTTTAATTTTCAAAAAATTTAGATAAATAAATTTTTTTGAAGATTTTTTAATATTTAATTTCTCTTCAAAAAATTAATCTGAACCAAAAATTAAATTTTTTTGAATAAAATGAATAAAACTTACCTTCTAAATTAATTTCTTCAATTTTTCGTTCTGTTATCTCTCTTTTCAATTCATTCTCGATATTATATTTAACTAAAAGTTTATTTTTATCATTTTTATCATTTTTATTAGCCGAGCTGATGCGGTTTCGATTAAGCATCTTAAATTTATTATACTCTTCCTTTTGACGCCGCAGGTCTCTTTTTTTTACAAGTCTCTCCTCATTTTCATGTTTTTGATGCCGTTTTAAATAATACTCGTCGTTTAGGTTCTCGGTTCCCTCGAGTTTATATATAGGCTTTAATGACACAGTCCTCCAGTTGGGAACGAGCACACTTTTTGCTGGACTATTTTTTTGTTTTTCTAAACTGGCATCTCTTTTTACCGAAGAGCGACGAAACGCTCTGCTCTTTGGACCACCAAACAAAGAGTTGCTGATTATCAATGGAACATTTTCCATCGAAGTCTGACTGTCTGATTTCAATTCAATAGTTTCGGGATTCAAAGTGTTTGTTTTGAATTGTGCTTTTGGACAGACTGATTTCAGTTTACCTTTTTTTTGCTTCAGATAATCACCCTTTCTGTCATTAGAGTAAATTTTTATTAAATAAAAAAGAAAATTTTAGTCAAGTACTTGGATGTTTTTTCTATTACTTTTGAATGGGGTATGGATTTTTCAATGGATGCATCTGCTGTGTCGAATGTTTTGAACAAATTTTCATCTGCAGTGGGCTCGTGTGGTTTTTTAGCGGACTTGGTTCGGTTTTTGCGCATTTTGTTGTGACCAATTTTTGGTTTCATCTAAAAGTGGTTCATGTCAGTTATTAAAAATGTGCCAGAAAACAATTCTTTTTTAAAAATGTCGATCTTTTTTAATTATTCAATTTTTTAATTTTTTCTCTAATATTCCAACAATTATAATAAAATTTTAATAAAGAATTACTCATTTCAATACTCGACAATATGTGTATAGACTTGAATTAAAATTTGTATCAAATTTAATTAAATTCTTTTTATTTAAGACTTAAACTCACGAGTTTTTGGTAACCTTCTAAAACAAAAACAAGATAAAAAATTTTAGTCACTTGGCATAAAGAGTAAAATTTTCGATTCCGATCGAACTAATTTCTGTTATAACCTATCTATTTAATAATTAGTTGAATTTATTTAATTTATATCTATTTTATTCAATTTAAAAAAATCAAGCTAATTCAATATTCTTTTAAAAATCAATTAATAGATTGAGAAATTGGAAAATTAACAATTTTTTGAAAAAATATTTAGAAAAGGTTATTTTCTCTGAGTGCTAATATTTTAGGACAATTTTAGTAAACTTACTAATCTGACAAAAAACCATTAATGAGCAATAAAAGACCAAGTTTATATTCAACTGATTTATTTTATAAAATAAGACAAAAAAATTTAAAAAAACATAAAAAGTTATTAACAGAATATTTTTATGAAAAATTGTCAATTTTAATTTAAAAAGATTTTTTGTTTTTTGCTGCATCCATTTGGGCATTAGAAACTTCTTTTTTTCCATTACCAACTAACATTAAATACATACCTGGTTTTTACTTAAACAAAGTGGATTTCTTTTTTGACTTTTATCATTCTCTTTTTCTTGAACACAATCTGACGGTCATAATTGAAGACAAGGTCTATTTTTTTCTTCGTACCAAGTTTCAGTTTATTGTTAGTGGAATACCCATGCCAATGTTGTTAAAATTCATTGAGTCTAAAACTGAAACTGAAAAAATAAACTGTTTTTATTATTTTATTAGTCTATAATTAAGTTTATTTTTGGAATTATTAAAAAATATATGATTTTAAATATTGAGTATTTTTACTTATATGAACAAGTGAATAATTTTTTAATAATTAACTTTAAATGAAATTGTAAATAATTTATTTTTTATTTTTTACTTTAATTCTCTTTTTCTTTTTATATTTTTTTTATACTTGCCTATGAGGCTTAAATAATAAATTAATAATAATAATATTAATAATAATATAATAAATCATTTAAGAAAAGAAGAAATTCATCAGGAAATATTAAAGTGACAAAATTAGAATCATCATTATTGTCTTTTATTTTTTGATATTAAAATAATTTGTATTCGTTTAAAAAAAGTTAAGTCGATTTTTTCTTAAATGAAAATAGCAATAATGTAAGGATAAAAATCTTAACTCTGATATTATTGGAATAAATTTGAATTCCGAAATTGAGATAAAAATATTAAGAATAAAATACAGTCAAACCTTGATATAACGACAAACTCGGGCGGGAAAAAGGGTATTCGTTGTATAGAAATTAGTTGTACCGAAATCCCATGTTAAAGGATTATGAAAAAAAAAATTTAGTTTAAAATTTTTATTAAAAAAATATTGAATTAAAATTAAAAAAAATTATTTTTTGAAAAAATTATCAATTGTTTGAGTAATAGAGAACAAAAATTCTACAAAGTCACCACAATCCTCATCTTTATGTGATAAAAAATTTCGTAGTTCGTTGATTTTTTGATAGCTTGTTTTGAGTTGATTATTGATTAGATTGATTAAATCGACGATTTCTTCATCAGTCAAAATACCAGTAGATTGTAAGTCTTCATCTACTTTGACATAAGCACATTGGTCAAAATTCAATTTTTCGCTAATTTTAGTAATTTCACGATACTCTGTCTCTTTCTCTTTTTCGTCTTTCTCTTCCAAACCAAACAAGAAATCGGCGTTTAAACCAGACTTTCTAAAAAACTTTTGAATCGTTGACACTGTACTTGCATCCCAAGCACGTTTGATTTTGTATATAGCTGACAAAACGTCGATATTAGGAACTTCCGATCCATACTCAATCGCATTCAGTTTTTTGCTAGCAACATCGGTGCGGTATTTTACTATTTTATCTTATCTTATAGAATTATTTTATCTTTTGATGCAGGAATCGTGGATATAGTCGATGTGTTGACATTGTATTCGTTAGCAAGCAAAGTCACGCTCACATTTTGCTTTTTGTGTTTTTTTATTATATCAATTTTAATTTCAAGCGTAAAAGTTGTACGTTTTTTAGAAACGACAGATTTTGACAACATTATCTTATCCATCATCAGAATTTTATCAAATGATATTAATTTTTTGTTTTTTTTCTGTACCGAGCTAGAGCTCCTTCAGAATAAAGTATAAAAAAAATAGAGTTAATAAAATAAAAATAAAGTAAATCAGCTAAAAAAAAATGTAAAAAAAGTTTTAAAGACATTTATTGAAATAGGTTGTTACATTTGACAGAAGTTTACATATTTGAAGCTTCATGAAAAAAAGAGAAAATAGTAAGGTAGCAATTACACAATGGAGTAGGGTATTCAATATATCTTGATTCGAAGCCTTGTTTGTATTCATCCACTAGTCTGACAATCAATGGAATAGAATGACTCAATCCTGTCCCAACATATCTCTCACTCAACTCAAAAAGCCGATTCGAGACTGTTAGTAATTTAAGTTTATTAAAAGCCTCATGATGCAACATGTTGGAGGGAGTATCATATTTTAACTTAAGGATAGATCTGACTGTTGTATTCTGAAATGCTTGTAGTTTTTTGATATTATTTTCTGAAAATGAATTCAAGCAAGGAAAAGAATAGTCTAAAATTGATCCGACTAAAGTTTTATATAAATTTCCTAGTGTGTTTTGAGTAAGACCCCATTTTCTATTTGACAATATCTTAATAATATTTAACCTTTTATTGCAGCGTTCTTTAATTTCGTCTACCAGTTTATTAAAGTTTAACTTAGAATCAAATTTAATGCCAAGAAACTTAATTTAATCAATTTAAATCTATTTAAGTGTGATATTTAATTAAGAATAAACGCTCTGTTATTTCATTTTATTATGTAAGATTAAAAAATAATTTTTTATCAGTTGAGTGTTTTTTGCGAATTCGTTATAAAAAGTTTTATTTTTAAAAAAAATCATTATGTAGGTTCCTGAGTTCTGTTTCGTTAATTCGAGTTTCATTATAAAAAAATCAGTTGATGTATTTTACAATACAAATTTCCGTTCTAAATTACCGATTCGTTATATTGCAGTATTCGTTGAATCAAGGTTCGTTATATAGAGGTGTGGCTGTATTAAAAATTGAAATCTTTGAGGAATAAATATATTTTATGAAATATATTCTAAAAATAAACTACATTTTTAGTCAATTTCCCTTAATTTGATTTAATAAAAAAGATTCGGATAAATAATTTTTTTATTTTTTTGATTTGATGAACACTTTTAAATAAAAAAACTAATTTATTAAATATCGTTATTTTTATTTACCAGGCAATTTTTTTTCTGTCGAATTGCCGCCAAAAAGATTCAATATTTTCTTTACAAACTTTTTCATCGTCATATTTAGACTGGCCAAAATTTTTGTTCAATCTCCATCTGGCTGTTTTGACCCTGGTAAATTCGTAAACCTGCAATTGGCGCTGAAAACCAAAGTTTGGATTCGCAATTTTTCTCGCACCTCTAACCGCATTTAGACATTTTTCATAAGATAAATCCGTACAAGTCATCATGTATGCAATTCCGATTGTTACACTACGTGAAACACCTGCCAAGCTTTAGTTAATTAATTTCCAAAATAAATTATTAAATCTTTTTTCAATTTAATTACCAGTGTATTAGCACATTTCCATTTTCTTGCACCCTAGCTCTATGAACAAATTCAATGGTTTCTAAAAAATATTGCTGTAAGTCCTGGTGAGGTGAATCACTTGCATCAATACAAAAATATTTGACTTCCTTAAAACTCGGATTCGGTCTGGCACCTTCGATTACGCTTACAACATGGGTTATTCTGTTGCTTTTCATTTGTGCTCGGTCTTGGCTGTCCTTTAGAGACCCAATGTAGAGACCTGGCAAAACCTTTTCCAAATTCAAATTAAATTATCCAAAAATCTGGCTTAGTAATCTCTTACTCGACTCATTCCTGAACCCATATTAAATCAGAAACAATTTTTTTTATAATTTTTGTTGTTTGTAAATAAATGCGAAATGTTTTAATAAAATGTCATTCTAGCTAAAGTTTTTTAAATAAATTTTTTTTATTGGAAACTCAGTAAATGAGGCTTGAAGATACATTTGTGACTAAAAAACTTCGAATACTTATAAATTATGTTAAATTTTTAATTAAATTTTTTTAGAATAAAAATTAATGTTTTACTTTTTATCACCTAGAATATTTTTGTCAAGTCTCTAGTTTAAATTGATAACGAGCTTTCTTGGTGCCAATTAAATTTAAAAATATTCTTTCTAATTTTCTTGCGCCTTAAATAGCTCTTTAAAAAAATTAGTCAATGATTTGTCTTCCGTCATTATTAATTTTTCCAAAATTTCATAATTACATATTGCTGTTTTTTTATCAAAAATTTGATTGACATAATTGTTTTTTTTTTTAATTAAACTTCGTGACAAAGAAATATTTATACTCAGAGATTGATTTTAAAATTATTTTTAATTAATTTGATTTAAGTGCCAGAGAATACTAAATAGAACTAATAAAATAAAAAAATTCACCTTTCTGAAGCCTAAAATTTAAATAAAAAACACAGTCAACATCTGTCGAGCATTAATGAATAAATAATTCATTTAAATTTAAATTTTTTTAAAGAAATTAAACTGTTTTTAGAAAAGGAAGATATTTTACTATGAAAATAAAATGAATAGAAAATTTTTACTTTCAAGTTAAAATATAAAATTTTGAAATTTCCAAGTTTTTTCCAATGAGACATTCAAAAAAATAATTAACCCAAGTCAACCTACGCCACTTAGTTAGAAGCTTAATAATTAATTGTTCATTTCCTTATTTATGTGTTAAAAAAATTCGAATTTTTCTTATTTAAATGAGATATGTATGTCAAATTTTATTTAGATTGATGATTAAAGGCGAGATTTTCTTATGGGCGTTTTAGTAGTTTTTAAATTGTCCTTTTCACTTCTAGATCAAAAAATAGATCGGAGAATCTATGTAAAAATTAATTTAAATTATTCAGAAAAATTTTAAGTTTCGGAATTTCTAAAAAAAAATGGGACTAATTTTGGGACTGATTTATTATTCTATTTAACTATTACATTTTTTTGTTGGGTAACTATATATATTAAGCGAAATGACTAAACAACTTAGCCGTTTGTTAAACAATACTAACTCTAGTTAACTATCGGTCACACTAACGTGTTATCAAATTTTTTATTTTATTTTATTTAATTTTTATACTTTTAAATACTCAATCATTAAAATCGTCAATGTAGCGTGAAACTTTTTTTTTTAAATAATAATAATAATAAAAGCCTATATTTCTTTCTTCAGATAATTTTTCTTTTTACCAGCAAAAATATTTTTTTAACAGAAAATTTTTACTTTGCACCTTCTAAAATCGATCTAGATGAATTGACTAAACAACAGTGCAAAAATTATTGTGACAACATGCTCAATTTATCTTGATCTCCATTTGAATTTTATTTAAAAGAGATAACAACAGTTTGGAGAATTGAAATCGATGAAAATGAGTGGCTTTAAACTAGTTGTACTTATCCAAATCCAAAACCAGCAACTCTTAAACCTATTTCTCGAAATAAAAATGCAATGAACACAATTCAACATAACCAAGCTTCTCAAACAACTCCAGTTATGGTTAATGAAAATGAAATTTGTCAACCAGCAAAAAAAAAAGACAAAGACCAAAAAAGAATTATTTTTTTGTCATTTTATGCTTTTTTGTTTTTTTTAAAAAATAAGGAATAATTTTTCTGTAAAAAAAAGAAAAAAAAAGAAATAAGCTGTAAAAAAAAATTATTTAGCTGAAAAAAGAAATACTTCTCCTATATAAAGCAATACATAATTTTAATAAAAAAATTCACCTTAGATATCTTGAAAAAGTTATGAATAAAGCAAAAGTTTTAAATTAAGTCATTTTTAATTATGATGAGTCAACTTCTGTGAAACAAGTTGAGCAAAAAAATTAAACAATTAAAAATTAAACATTTCAATTTAGTTTTAAATAATGAAGATGTAATTAATTTGAAAAAATGAAAAAAATTATTGTTGATTTTATCAACAAATTTGATTAAAACTTAATTTAATCAATAAATTTTTAAATTGCGCATTTAAAAAAAAGTTCTTGAATAAGAAATTTCTACATTAGCTAAAATTTTATGAAAAAATATCGCAAAAATAAAAATAAAATTTTCTTACCTCTTTCAACCATTTTGAGAATTTAATTTGATTTCAATCAATAAAATTTAATACGAAAATAATTGTAAATATTTATAAAGCAAAAAGTATGAAAACATTCTTATTACTCTTAACAAAGCTTCTCGAATAATAAAATAATAAATTTACATTTAAAATTCTATAAATAATTCAATTTAAATTTTTAGGTAAACTTTGGATTCTAATTGCCTTCTTTTGATTATATATATTTATTAAATTAAATTATGTTTTGCTGCTGTCTTATCAAAATATCACAAATAAATTATTAGTTCAAATGATTACTCAAGATTTATTTACCAAAAAATTCTTTTTTTTTTAACCAATTTGAATCTTTTGAACTTTAATTTTTATTTAGAAATTCTGCTTATAATCATTTTTGTTTAAAAGAAAAATCTTAAAAAAATTTCTTAAAATGTTTTACTGGTAACATAAACTGCAGCACGTGATAAATCCTTTGTAATATCAGATTCGGGATTTTAGAATTTTTGAAAAATTAAAATTTTACAATTTTACTATGTGAAGAATAAATAATTAATATTTAAATAAATCTATCGTTGATTACTATTCTCTAGGCTTTCTTCTCATATTTGTTTTTAAAACTCAGAGTTAAGTAAAATTTAATTTTTGTTTAGTCAACTTTTTAACATTTTGACTTCTGACCAACTCGGTAATATTTATCTCTTTTTTTATCTTGATTATAAAAATTTTTTTAAGAAAATTTAATTAAATTTTATTAAATAGAATTTACAAAAAAAATTTTTATGAGCTATAAAATATAAAAACAAAAAAAATAAAAATAAAAAAAATAATAATATAAAAATAAAAAAATCTCAATTTTCTATTTTATCTTATTTTATTTACATTAAAAAATTTACAATTTTACTGAAAAATTACGACTTTTTTTGATAAATATAACTTTTTAAAGGCAGGTTCAGTCCCTTTTAATATTTAGATAGGAAAACTTGAGCACTCCTCTGGTTACATCGCTACTAAATATTATTGTTAATTTTAGTAAAATTAAATTAACTTTGTTTCAAAAGCTTCACATGAAGTATAATTAATTTGAAATTGGATTTTTAAAATTTAATAAAATATGAATTTTATGAAATTACATCGTGGTTCATTTTTCAAATTGACCAGTCTGTCAAATTTGAGTAAATATTCGACATTGATTCCAAATCAAACTGTAAATTCAAAAAAACTTGAAGAAAAAATAAAAAAAAAAGTTCAATTTTACATTCAAAACGAGCTTCCTGACAAAGAATTGGAAAATGAGGTTAATGATTTAAAGAAATCAATAAGAGCTCAAGTCAGTAGTGACTTTTTTATCATTTATAGAAATTAAATCGACATTTAGCTTAATTTAAGGCCGAATTAGTTCGGAAATTAAAGAATAACCCGAATAGCACACAAGACGAAATAAATCAAGCTGTCCAAGACTTGACAAAACACCAATTTTTCTTTCACCAAAAAGTAATTTAATTTTTAAAATAATTGAAATTTTGAATACTAGATTTAAAAACATTTCAGATAGAAAAATATTTAGAGGTCGAACAAAATTTGAAAACAGATTCAAAAAATTTTGAATTATTACTCAAAGACCGTTTTTTCTATGATCAGTCATTCACATTATACGGGGGCGTATCTGGACTATACGACCTAGGACCCCTTGGTTGTGCTCTTCAAAATAATTTGCTTTTCCAATGGCAAAATCACTTTATTCTAAGAGACAGCATTTTTCAAGTTGACTGCTCTATCCTGACTCCCGAACAGGTCTAAAGGCTTCTGGTCATTTGAGCAAATTTTCGGATATCATGGTTCGAGATCTAAAAACAAATGAGTCTTACCGGGTTGATCATTTATTGAAGTCTGAAATTGAAAAATTATTAAAAAAGTCAAAAGATCAGGAGCTCAGGCAGGTTTTGACGATGATCGAAAATTCTCAGCTAATTGATTTAAACAAGATAGATGAGCTGATTCAAAAATTCCACTTAAAATCTCCCAAAAATAATCCACTTTCTGCTGCAAGTCCATTTAATTTAATGTTTAAAACAGAAATTGGATCTCATGGAAACATTGGCTACATGCGACCTGAGACTGCTCAAGGAATTTTCTTAAATTTTAAGCGTCTGTACGATTTTAACCAAAAAAAACTACCATTAATAGTTGCACAAATCGGAAAATCATTCCGAAATGAGATTAGTCCCAAAAGTGGATTGATACGACAGCGCGAATTTTTGATGGCAGAAATTGAGCATTTTGTTGATCCTGTACAAAAAAATTCTTTTTATGAAAAATTTAATCGAGTTGAAAATTTATATGTCAAAATTCTGGACGAACATTGTCAGCTTAATTCAAAATTTTCGCAAAAAATCAAACTTCGCGAAGCAATTGATAAGGTATATTTATTCAAAAATTAAAAATTCATCGACACATCGACATTAATTAAACTCTTTAAATTATAAAAAAATTTAATTTTTTTGGCACTGTGAATTTTAGAACAAAAAAACGGAACAAAAATTTAAAAATCTTAATAATTTTTTCTCTTTTATTCCAAAATTGATTATAAAAATTGTACCAGTTTATACATCCAATGTAACATTTAATTCCAACAACTAAAAAGAAATTTTAGTATAATATATGTGTATTTTTTGAATTTCTCACAGATGCTGGAATTATTAGATGATACATAGAATGTATCAATTGGTACAATTTTTAGAACCAATTTTAGGATAAAAAAATAATGAGATTCTCACAATTTTGTTTTTTTACATTACTATTGTTTTCTCAATAAGAAACTTTTTTAGAAGACTATTTCAAATATGTAGCCTCTGATCAGTTAATAGGATTTTTTTGACTAATGAACAACTTTTTGTTTTATTCAATTTAAAATTGTCATCTTTTGATTATTTTTTTGAAGTAAAGTTCGTGTGCTATTCATTTTTATATTTCATCTTATTAAACTTTTCAATTATTCAATATTTTAAATTTTTCTAATGATATATTTTGTTAATAATCTGAATTTTTTCAAATAGATAATATTAGTAATAAAAAGTTAACGTATATAGTGCTGCTATGATAATTGTATTTACGTAAATTACGCAAATCGGCAAACGAAAAAACGATTGTTGGGAATTTTTTTATAAATTTAAGAGAATTCCGTATTTTTTTCAAAATTTCTCCTTGAGTTAATAGATATTTGGTAAAATTTTTATTATTTTTTTATTTATTTTAGGAGCAATTTAAAAAAACTAAAAAATTCTCAACAATTGATTTTTACTATTGGCGAATTGATTTTTACATAATTTTACGTGAATTTTGGTAACTTTACAAAAATTTATAAAGATAAATTTAAATCAAGAAATAATATTAGTAAATAATACTACAAAATAAGTTATTTCTAAGTTTTTAAGTGTTGACCAATTTCTCTAGGTTAATATTTTTACTGCAACCCTTCGAGTTCATATAAGCTTTGACAGTAAATATTTATTTTCAATGTATCCAACATTAGAAAAATATTATAATTAAAATTATTTAATAATAACAAGATACTAAGTAGGATACTAAACTTTAAAATTCAGTGTTTTGAAAAATTATAAAATTGGACAATTCAAAAGTTGAATTAGTTCTAAAAAAATGTAAATTTGAATAATTGAATAGTTGATTTAATAAAATTTAAGTTGTATAAAATAAACGATTTTTTTTAATTTCCGGAAAGTTAATTTAAAAAATTGGAATAATAAAATAAGATTAAATGAAATTAACAAGGTCAATAAAAATTGGGAAAATAAAAAACAACTGATTTATTAGAAGAAAAAGAAGCCGTAATAATAGAAAAAGTTTTTCATTAGTCTTTTAGTAAATTAAAATTTATTAAAAAATTTTATTAAAAGAAAATTATCAAAAGTGAAATAATTGCGTACTATATTGGCCGAATACATGAATTTTGCATTAGAGTTGGAATAAATGAAGAAAAAATTCGATTCAGACAGCATTTGTGCAATGAAATGGCTCATTATGCCAATGAGTGTTGGGATCTTGAATGTTTAACTTCATATGTAAGAAGTCAAAATTGAATTTTTTTTTTTAATTTTTCAA
This sequence comes from Brachionus paranguensis, assembly GCA_016802215.1. NCBI lineage: Eukaryota > Metazoa > Rotifera > Eurotatoria > Ploima > Brachionidae > Brachionus > Brachionus paranguensis. The sequence continues at coordinate 2,973 of JAESIX010000048.1, read as the reverse complement.
AGGGCTGGATTGAATGCGCCGGAATAGCGGACAGGTCCGATTACGACCTGAAAATGCATTCAGAATTTTCTGGCGTAGATTTGAAAGCTGATCGCATAAACAAAATAGAAAATACAAAAGAACAATTTTTGCCTCATGTTATTGAACCATCATTTGGAATTGGAAGAATAATGTACACCATATTAGAGCATAATTACAAAACAAGATCCAATTCTACAAAAAAAGTTGATAAAAAATGTTTATCTAAAATATTTTAAAATTATTTTCCTAGTTTTTATCCCTCCCATATCAAATAGCTCCATTCAAATGTAGCATTTTGCCTTTGAATGAATCAGATGAAAAGCTTAAGCCATTTGTGCAAATGATATGTAATTTAAAACAAATTTCTAATCGATTATTTAAATACTTTTTGTAGCTGATTTATTGATAGAAAATGGCATTTTTCACAAGATAGACGACATTAGTGGAACAATAGGAAGACGCTATTGGCGATCTGATGAATGCGGAATCCCGTATGCCATTACAATAGACTATGACACTTTGAATGATGGAACAATAACTGTCAGAGATCGAGATATAACTGAACAAGTTAGAATAAAAGTAATTTGAATAATTTAGACTACGACAGCTAAGTCTCAAGCACTTTTAATAGAGAAAAAAAAAAATTCCAATAATGATATTGCTCTGAACTTTACCGTCGATAATAATCTTCTAAATAATTATCATTTTGTAATAGATAGATGATATTCCGAAAGTTCTCTCTCAACTTGGAGAAAACAAAAAATCATGGAAGGAATTCAAAGAGTTGCAGTGAAGCATTGAGGAATTGAAATTAGTAAAAAAAAAATACCTTTAATTTTTAATAATTTTGAAAGATTCAATTTATTATAATAAAGTTTTTTAAATCCTTTTATCGCTGATTGGGAATGAATAAAAATGAATATCAACTTTTTTTAATCAATGCTACAGAATGAGTTAAAAAGTTAAAATTTTAAAGATTTGCAATGTGCTAAGTATAAGTGACCATATCTTTTTAACTGATTAATTTTTAAATAAAGAAAATTATTTGATATTTTTTTCATTAAAAAAATAATTCATTTTTGCAAGTAGATAAAGAATATTCTTTTATCAAAATATTAGGTTGCTTAATAAGTTTTTTCGTTTTTTTCGAGACTTTATTTATTCATTAAAAAATAAAATAAAATATTATTAGACACTAAAATAATTTCATTCGCTAGAAATACACATCTCCCATCTTTCTTGCTCATTATGATCCCTCGCTCGTAGAATCTGGGTGGTTTTGAGATGAAATATTGACTGATGTCTTTTTTGATTTCTTCCAGTCTAAGTAACTTTTTTCACTGAGGAAGTGCTCGCATGGGTCGGAACAAATGGTAATCTGAAGAAGCCAAGTCTGGTGAATAAGCTAGATGATATAAGACTTCCCAGCCTAGATTCTCTATCGTGTTCCGAGTCGTTTTTGAAACATGTGGCCCTACGTTGTCATGTAAAATAATCATTTATCGCTCTTCTTTAGCTCTTTGTGGCCGATTTGCTTCCAACGCGTGGCTCAACCGAATCAACTGTTGTGAATAAAGGTATGCGTTTATCGTTTGCTTGGGTTGCATTAGCTCATAATAGATGATACCCTTCTGATCCGACCAAACACAAAGCATTATCTTTTCCATGAATTTCGCGTTTCGAAGTAAATAATGACGCTTTTTCAGAATCGACCCATTGTTTTTTGTTGACCGGGTTATCGAAGTAGATCCTTTTTCATCTCCAGTTACGATTTTCCATAAAAAATCTCTTTTTCCTGCCTAGACAGAGAGAAACACAAAGTTCAATCGTTGCGAAATATTGATTTCTGAGAGTTTGTGCGGGACCCATTTACCGGCCTTTTAAATCTTCCTAAAGAGCAAGAGTTTTTTCATTTAAAAATCGACGAAAAAACTTGTAAACAACCTAATACTTCAGTGACTTTAAAACAGTAAAAGAGCTACAACAAACTTTGTCATCAAAATTAATTTTTATCATTTAAAAAATCAAAATTTGTCATCAATTAATTAAATTGCATAAAACAAGAATTTGAAAACAATAGTTGAAGTCAAATCACGACTTGACTTGAAAATTTTAATTCAAAATTTTTACATTATGTCCAATGATTTGTAAACAAATCTGGTTAAAAGTTTATCGTCAAGTTAAGGCTCAAATATAAAAAAATACAAGAGTAATTTTATTAAACGATTAGATAATGCAGCTTCAAAAAAGTTCTTAGAATAAATACCAGAAAAATGTTTTGTCCAAGAGACTCCAAAAATATCAGGAGGACGTTTTTTTTTAATTCTGTTGATAATCACATTTTGAGCTTAATTTTCCTAATGATGTCATTTGTATAAAATTGGACACATTTTAAACTGACGTTCAAGGCGTCGATCAAAAATAATGCTAATTTTCTTTATTTAAAATTTACTAAAAATTTTGATTATTTGATTTGAAATTATGATAAAATTTAAAAATTATATTCATAAAATTATAAATTTAATCTATTTTAAAAAAAAAATTATATTATAAATTGGTTTCCTTGACTCAATTAGAGTTTGATACCAAGCTTTTCAATTGAATTGAAATATAAATATATATTGCAGATTATTTGCCGAAGATGGTTTACAGAACCAGTCATGGAACATATCTGCCTATCCGTGTTTTACGAGATATCGTTGGTCAATTATTTAGCTTCTAAAAATTAAAAAACAAGGCTAAATTAGCCACAGACCAGTTTAATTTTTTTTGTATAATGCTATCTAGCAAGATGTGATCTAGTCGTTTAGCTTATTGGTTCATTTGAGATGTGACAATACATAGCTTACATTAATAGTCCATAGAAAATAATGGATATGTCCAATTCTTAAAAATTGATTTTTGCTAGGCTTTGACAATTTGATTCTAAAGTTTAAAATTTTAAAAGTTCTT